>JAUBOD010001009.1:19220-53000 GCA_032353885.1 Nothura maculosa
TTCCTTCCTTCCTTCCTTCCTTCCTTCCTTCCTTCCTTCCTTCCTTCCTTCCTCCCTCCCTCCCTCCCTCCCTCCTTCCCTCCCTTCCTTTATCCAGAAAAGGCAAATTCAAAGTTAAAGAAATTAAACACACTATGGATGGTCAGTATAAAACACTTAGCTTCTGTCTAATTTTGCAGTCGTGGCATCGGCACAGAATTAGCTGCTTCATACTGTGATCCATGTTATATTTTTGCCATTGAAAAAAAAATTAAGCAGATATAAAATACATGAAAAAGATGACAAGTCTCCTCAAAAATAGGTGCACTATGAACTCATTTCTAAAGACAATAATGACACTTAAATCTCATCACAAAGAAAACATCAAGCAGCAAAGAGTGAGGGAACATAGGAGAGATTCACAAAGGTCTTTTGTTGACTCTTAAAAGACCATCTGCTACTTTATGCATTTAAATCTGTAAAATATATTTTTATGACCCCTTTTTAAATCCTGGTTGATTCCAAAAGCCTTTCCCATCCATCATGCCCCTATTTGTGGATGTTTAGGGTTGTCCAGGATCCTTATACTTCTTCTGTCATTTCATAAGTGCTCCAGTCTCAATAGTGCTCAGCAATATCTATTTTGTGTCTTCAACATGCCTAATAGGTTTGACTCTCTACAAAACACAGTCTGAATTGATTCTTGGTAGAGTGTGCGAAACTATGGTCCCACACTGTGCAAGACTATGGTTCAGTTTCTGTTTTGCCTAGAGGAATTTGAACTCCATGGCTGTGGAGGGTACACAGCAAATTCTTACTCACCAAATCCACACCACCACATTGTATGAGAGAGCTAAGGTTTACAATTACTAGTTGCCAAAATCCTCTGATATACCACTTGTGAATAAGGGAGAAACTCATGTCAAACTTAATAGGCTTCCACAGCTAATATATTAAACAATTGACATTTACTAGATGTTTTTCCATGCTGTAAAACAAATCTGTGAACATGCTGTTTACTAAAATTGCTGGATGCTTTTCTATCAAGTTGCTTTTCCATTACATTATGCACTGTGATTTATATTACTAGCTCTGCTGGATTGTGAGTATTGCCATGGAGGGATATCTGAAACATGCAATTCATAGTTGGAGTTGTGGATGCATGCTACTATGCCTGGGAAGCATCCTTTCCTTATTTGATTGCTTGACAGCAAAGAGATCATCTAAGTAAAGGGATAGTATAAATATTATAGGGAGATAATTTCTAGTTTTTAGAATTTCTAGTCATCAGGGTATGCTTTTTGCAATCCATGAGAAAAGTTTAAAAAATCAAAATAGTTTTAAATATTGTTACACCTGTTTCATATAATATCTTTTTTAAAAAAAAGACTTTAACAGATCAATTATAATTATTTTGAAGATATTGATTAAAAAAAATTAATGTTCTCTATGACATAGAAGAAAAATTAATTTTAACTCTTCATTTATTTTAAATGTAAGCACATTCTGAAATGTAAAATTCCATTTTCCATACATTTACAATCCTACCGATGAATTAATCTTTAAGTACTGATGGCTGAAGCTGTACTTTTCCAGTGAACTCCTGATGTGTGTGCCCAAATACTCATTAACTCTAGCTTTCTTATATGCACCTTTCTTCCTATTTTCATGCTCACTTCTCTTCATTCCTTTATGTGTTTATATAGCTTATATGATGAACCATTGTTAAAGCAAATAATGTGGTAATAATAAGAAAAAAAGTATCTTGGTAGATTACCCTTTGGTAGATCAAGTCAGTAGAGTAACAAGTGCCGCTGGATGTTTACGGGAAAAGAGCCATGTGAGATACTGATTTAGCAGAAAAGGGTGATGCCACTCGTAGTTGCAGCTCTTTGCTAGTTTTTTTCAAAGATCGAGAACAACTACTGGCAGGTCGCCAACACAGAGCCCTGAACTGTTCCATATTGGTCTGAAATTTCAATAATGATGCAAATTCCTGCAAAAGAAAAGGATAAACTTTTTAGCCTCAACATTTTTCTATCGTCTATGTCAGGACACTTTGCTAATATAATGTACCAGCCACTTAGATGCCTTCATGCTTTCATCTGTCTCCCAGTTTTCAAATGTTGCTGCTCAGCTGTTCACTCTTTCATGACAAAAAAGTTATTGTCAGCGTTTGTTTTGTGTCTATTGACCAAAAGCTTTCAAACACATTTTTCTTTTCCCTGCGATTAAATGGGGTCTCTATTGACTGAACTCACTGCATTACTGTATCCCTTCTCTCATTTGAGTCTTGATGCAAGGGTCTGGCAAATAAAAGTGCTTATTAGACAGTTGATTAAGTATCTTTGGTCTTGATTATGATCAGATATAAAGTCCTCTAGAAAATTTCTTCTGGATGTGGAGGTAGCTTGCATAATGCCCTCAAGAGATATATCAATCACCAAAGAAAACTAAAGGATATCCACTTCTATCCATTCTCTGATTGGCCCTGCAGCCAGCAGTGTTCACACAGCACATGATGGCACCTTGAACATTTGGTTGGCCTAGGAAGGAATTGCATGTATTTTCCTTTTCCGTCACTTATTTTATATCCCTTCCTCAAGTACCTTACATCAGATGAACTGATGCTTTACAGCGTAACAAAAATTTAACAGGACTGTCTAGATAAATGAGATTTTTCACTTCATTTAGTGAGAAACTGTCTTGCTACTCTGTTTTCTATTATAATCATAGGGTGGCAAAACACTTTTCCTCCTAAGTGAAATGAAAAAAACTGTCTCTCTTGGGAAAAAAAGCTTTTCTGACATCCATCTAAGTAGTGGTTTAAAATATTTTTTTCGGACTATCACAAATAATTTTTTCTTTTTATAGTATGTGGTTAAAATCACCTATTTTGTGACATTCATGATACCTAATACACATGCTGTACAGACTGAAAGAAAATTAATTTAATTTTCCCTTCTAAATGGTAGAAAATAGACATTGTCTCACCTGAAGAATGTAATTATGTTTTCCATTAATTGCTTAATTTTTATTTTGTTATACCTCTGTTTTGGAAAGGAGTAAAATCAATTTTATGATGTGATTGCATTTAGAGGGATAAATAGAGCAAAAAAAGTCAGATTATATACAGGAAATATGTATATATGTATTTTCTTTCTTACCATAAATACCATTATTTTATTCACTTGAATTAATCAATTTGTAGGAAACCTACCAAGAAGCATTAAAGCACTTCAATAAAGACAAACCAGGAACAGAAGGAAAATAAAGAAAATATCAAATGAAATACTTAGCTAAACAGCACAGAAATAACCATCCTACTCACAGAGAAATCAATTTCCGGTCAGTAAGAGAATGAAAAAAATATAAGAGTGACGATCAAAATCAAAAGGACAGAACAGAATGAGCAAGCAAAGACGAATCTCTAAATAAATAATGTTTGTACCCACCAAGCATTGAGTATAGATGTAATCACAGATACACCATCAATTCAAAAGTTTAAAAATCACTACACCTGTGAAACCTGAGGAAATAAATTGAATAGATCAAGCTGTTTTCATCAAACTGAACTTGTCTTCTTGCAAGATTTTTTTTCTTCTGGTCATTATAAGCTCATGTAGGCATGCACTAAACTAAAAGTAATCTCAAGACATCTGTAAAAAGTAATGCACTAAAATATAAAGAATCACAACAAAAATAAGCTACTCCTAAACTCCTTTCTCCAAAAATATATTTAACCACAATTATTTACCTGCTAGTCAAATAGAACTGTGTTCACTTTGAAGACACTTATAGACTTTCCTCATTTTTGTTAGGACATAAAACAAACAAATAAATGTATGGATCGTGTGGGGATGTATAACTATATCCTTTATCCCTGAAACATGAGATAACAGAAAAATAACCATAGGGATTTGGGTTCATGAACTGTTGTGCATTTAGCTATGTTGGATCCTTCCATACAAGCCAGTTCAGTGAATAAAAAATATCTGAAAAATTAGAGTATCTCTGTGCTGCTAAATCAAAGAGAAGTCAAATGGGACCCTTGACCATACATGCTGCTTGATTGTTAATTCACTGCTTTGCTTTGTTTTGGAGTGCTCCAACCATCTCCACCAAAACATATTTGTTCAAGAGAGCTCCACTGAATGTATAGGTTTTTGTACATTTGAGCTTAGCAGACAAAGGCCTAGCAGATGAGAATGCTGAAATACCTATACTTTAGATGAGTTTAGAAAGGAATTTTATGAGTTAGAATAGCTGCTTCCCTGAATGTCTCCCTGAAGGAATCCATCACGGATGTGATCCCTCTCAGCCAGCCTGAGATGTCTTAGATAATTACATCTAAGCTAGTTTTCTAGTGCTGTAGGTAAGGGGGAGTAATAGACATTGGAAGAGTTCAAGCCATCTGACTCATTTAGACAGAAGAGAAGAGTGACTCCCCAGAAGCATCTGTTTCTTCTTATTGCCTATAAAAAGAGTCTAGACAATTAGCTCAGAAAGAAGAACATGTTAATTCCATCCTAAGTATCTAGAGATATAAATGCTTCAATTTCCCTTGCAATTCATCACTCCTATAATATTTTCACATCCTAGGAATTAGGTTACCTTACTATAAATCCCGTGGGTACATTTTGTCCATTACATATATTCAATATCAGTACAAAGCAGTATGTATTTTCTTTTGCATATAAACTCCTTTAAAGAAAATAAAGGCAAGATTGAGTCTCATCCTAAAAAAAAAACTTGCCATGAAAACGTAGTTTTACACACTGATTTCTTAAAAAAACATAATGTGATCTTGCTTCATCCGTTCTGTACTGAGATGACAGACCCTCTAGTGCTGAATCTAATAAATGAGGTGGACTCAATACCAACTCTGCCAGGACAGCAGTATTAAGGAAAGTTACAGAAATATGTCTTTAGCAGTAAGACAATCGCCTGTGGCAGATCTAAACTTGTACCTGTTGTGTTTGATAATAGGTAAGAAGCAGAGAAATAGCTCTGGAGAGCCCCAGACTAAAAAAGAAAATGGAGCAGACAGATGTGCTGAGTCTTGAAGTCCAATGCAAATGGATTTAGACCTGGAAAGGTAAATAGAGAGGGAAAAAAAAGGAAAAAAAGAAGAAGAAGAAAAAGAAAACAAATTAACAAATGAATATCTAGGTCACTGGGTTTATATTTTACTGAAACCATAGAAAATTACAGTAATTCCTAATTTCTCCCTCCATCTTTCCATCCAGTATTCATATAGTCACTGCAAGTAAGCATTTAGACATGCATAGAAAGGGAATAAATGTTGACCACATCCCTTTTATTCTACTTTGTAGAATTCTTTTTTCTTCTTTTCACCTAAAAATAGCATAAAGATTGAATATTATGCCCTACTGCATAGTACTGCGGCAATACATGACCTAATACTTCTCAAAGGCTACTGTCTGGATGCTCTTATGCTATTTCTGATTTCATTTTTTTCTATGTTGATGAACTCTCAGTCTTGGGTTTTGCCTCTCAAAACTGTAACAACTTCATTAATGTATGCTGTGATTCTTGTCACATCTTGCAAATTAAGTAATTTGATATTTAATTTCACTGCTACTTTTCATTAGTCCTGAATTGGTGGAGGTGATGGTGACAGCTTTTCATTAAGTGCTTCATTTCTTCAAACTAGTCCCTGCCAGGGTATCTAAGTATCTAGCAATGACTGGCTGGCACACACTGTTATCAGAAGTATTTCAATGCATTTGTGTTCTGGAAATGTTTTCTGTGAAAATAGAAAAAGAATCAAAACAATAAAAAAATCTCCTGTCAAAATACAGTTGTCTGTATTTCCCCACATAGATATCCCAAGTTAAAGAGTTTTTTTCAAAATAAAACTTATTTGATTTTTTTTCAGTCTTTTAGAATCGTTTCCAGAATTTCTTGATTAGCCTGTGGCAAACAAAACCAGAAAATGTTATTGAACAAATTAGGAGGTACAAAAAAGAGAAACTCCATGAAATGTACATTGTGTACACCTTACTTACTGGTGTTTAGTTTTAACGGTGCATCAGAAATGCTGTCTCTTTTTTTTTTTTTTTAAGATGCTTAGATAGCATAATAGACAACTTGAATGTATCTAATATGCATAGAAATTTAAATGTCCCAGCATGATCCTGATTGAATTCCAACCTGCATACGTACCCTCCATCTAACAAAGTCTCTCCTGCAGGCTCTGCTCCATGGTCTGATGGACCTATTAGCACTTTTGCTCTCTATTTCCAAGTTGCAGCTTTGGGGTATTTCCACAGGACACAGAAGCTTCAAGGTTGTTACTGATATCCTGATTGCTCTGTACTTTGGCAATTGTTCCTTTATTTCTGTTGTGTCACTAAATAAACAAATTTGTACTGCAACATTTTGATGGTCATTTCTCTGTAGTGTACTGCCCAGCTTCTCTCTAGACCACATCAGTTTTGAATAGTGTGCAGGCAAATTCAGCCCTGGAAAATAAAGCTGCAGAAAGCATTTTTTCTTAATACTTTACTACTAAGCTCACTTAGTAACTTTTTTCTCTCTCCCTCTTTTTTTTTTTCTTTTAACTGGGATAACTTTCTCTGTTCCTACTTTGCATTCATGAACATTTCAGCATGCCAGTAACATACAAGTTCTCAGGAGAATTTGATTTGTTAGATCTTCTCAGGTTGTCCCTTATTCATTCTGACTTATACTGATTATGATTGAGCTGTGATTCCCAGCCGCTGCAAGACTAATCTAGTGGTTAAAGCCTAGGTTATACAGCCAGGCTTAAAGTGCTTGCCCAAGAAGTGGAGCAGCTAGATTCTAGGCATACCTCAGCCAGCAGTATCATCCTAGGGTGATTCTGTAGGAGTATATGCTGATACCTTTCTTTCTGAAGTTGGTCTGAAGGGCATAGTTAAGGCAAACAGAGGTATGAATTTATAGCCCTGGACTGCGGACAACAGGGACATGAGGTCACTCATGGCTACTCTCCATTGAAGAGCTAGACGCCTTTCCTGTCTTGCTGACAGCCAAGTATTTCTATCGAGTGTCTGTCCTAGCAACCCTACAGAGGGGCAGTGGTTTCTGTTTGTTGCTGCTACCTGATATGGTGACACACCTTTCAGATCTGGGAAGAATAGGCCTGCCACCAAAGAAGGGAATGGAAATAGAAAAACTACGGTGACACCTAGGCTGCTCTTTCCTCTCTACGGACAGGGGCGTTACACAAAGTAGAAGTTCTGCGATGACAGGGAAATGGCAGGATACATTGGATTGTTTTTACCTTTGCCTGTCTCTCATCCACACTCTAAGAAGTTTGTTGCAGGTAAGTTGCTTTGTGATTCCACAACGTCCTCATTTCACTTTGTTGTTCATGTGATAGTTCTCTGATTCCATTGACTATTCTTACATCTGTATACACGATAGGCTGTTTATTTCTCTTCCTTGGAGCACTTTTTTTCTTTCCTCAAAAGCCTTTTTAGCTATTAAGCACCTTTTCTCTCCCCAGCTTACTGTTTCCTGCTTTCGATGTCCAAGTATGCTGTTTCCACATGTGAATGACAATGGTCTGCCCTTACACAGAAAAAAAATTCCCCTCAACATTTATTTCATCCATTTCTTCATGAAAAGTGACTCAAAATAGAGTACAAACCTCAATTTTATAAGGACAAGAAAGTAAGGATAGTCATGCTGGGTCGGATGAAAGATACATCTAGCCCAACCTGCTGCCAACACTGTCCAATGTTCAGGGAAAAAAATATAAAGAAAAAGCAGCTGAGAACATAGTAGTCAATGTGGAAACAGAAATTAGAAAAATAATAAAATAAGTACTAGCAAAATATTTTTCAAGAGCTTTCACATTTGTTCCAAGAATCTTCCTACCTTTAATTAACAATATTAGCAAGAGGTAGCCCTGGGTACTTCCCAGTTTAGGGATGAACAGAACATGATTTACAGATGTCAGGGCAGGAGTGAAACACCAGAGGAAAAGTGACATCTGCCTCCTGAGAAAGAACCAACTGTCTCAGCCTGGTCAGTGTTTCTGGGCCTCTCTAAGGAACGAAACATCTTGCTTGATGGTTTCTCATTTCTGTTTTATTTCACTCTTCTCTTAACATGACTAAATTAGCAAGGGTTTAATATGTCTATTATACCTTTTCAGAAAGCCAGGTAGTACAGAAAGCTGTTAGCAGGTTGGATTTGAAAAGGTCATTAGCACAGGGGCTGTAGGGAGAATTTCCGAATATCTTGCCCCATCCTATCCACTTCTCATTCTTAATCTTGCTCTTCTAGCTCTCTTTTAGCCTGGGAGAGGATACACTCACTGTAGTCTAATCATTCCTTTCTAGTCCTTTCTCCTTTGTGCTTTCAGTAGATTCTGGGATCAAGGCCTAGATATTTCTCTTAGGTTGTTGAACTTTAGTGAATACGAACAAAACTGAACAAAGCCAACATATTTTTTGTTTTAAGTGATAGCCAACAGAAAACTTCCTCTGGCTCAATAGTTCAAAGACTGTTTTCAGAGACAGTGAATCCAAGCTCTCCTATCATGGCTTTCTGGGTACATATTTTATGCTGTGGAGATAAAAAAAAAATCTATGAATACTTTTGTAGTCCAATCACTCACTTTAGGGATGATTTTGGAAGTTGTCTTGTGAAAGGGAGTCTGAAATGGCTGACATTGGAAAGAAGAAAAAGATTAAAGGAAAGAAAAAGGGAAGGAAAATGGTAAGGAGACAATGAATCAAAGAGAAAATAAAAAAGGTAAAATAGTGGAGTAAGAGAAGGAAAGAAATAGAAAATATAAATAAACAGGAGAAGAAGAAAATAAAAAAATGTGAATTTTGTATCTACTTTCAATAATTTTCATATAGATTTGCTTCCTTCTTTTTCCTCAACTCCATCTTCCAGATTCTTTATAAGATAAGAGGGAAAAAAGGCATTTGTTTCTATAGGTAAAAACTCAGACAGTTGAAAGATTTGCTTGGTTGCATTTCTTTTTAATTCTTCTTCAATGTGTTTTATAAGCAAGTCAATATTTATTTTGCTTTTCTTTCTCTCACTGAATAATGCCAGGCATTTTGCATCCAGTAAATCTTTTCTCAAACAGATACAAATACAGATAATTGAGGTCCTGAGTCAGCAAGTTCATAGACTTAACTTAAAGCGTATGCTCAGATTCACCCCTATGCAGCAAAGTCCTGAAACTCCCTAGGTCATCCACTGCTGAATCAGAGCCACACAAATCCATGAGGCATACCAGGATTTCAGATTATCCATATCAATGCACAGCATTTTGTATTTGTCAGCATAAAAACATACCTCTTGAAATATAAAGAAAGAAAACCCCCAGCTTTGCATCAGAAACATAAAAGATTCTGGGGAGATTTTTTTAACAGTATATATACTTTATTATTTCTCCTTATGAAAAATGCATTAAGAAAGCTAGGAATATAAAAAATATACAACCCTATTTGTCTACCTCTAACCACTTTTAAATCAGTGATAAAATCCATTTGGGCTTCAATAGAAGTTATGGGGCAACAAAAAGTTTCTCAGAGACTTTTACTTGAAAGATTTGCCAGGGAATTTAGCTAAATGTCACAGCACCTGTCCTAAAGGTATGCTTTTGTAATAGACATTATAGTCCTGAGCTGGATGTCTGTTTGCTTATAAAATGTGCAGGAAAGATGGGATCCACAAAGGCACTGCTTGACCTAACCACTTCAGGAAATGTTGAGGTCAAGCACATGCCTTAAGTCTTACTCTAGGATTTTGGGGTTAAATGAGATGCCTTCTTCAGCTTGGGATTCACCACTCTTAAAGCCTCGAGTTACAACCACTTTTTACACACTAACGAAAGGGCTTTTCCCAGCTGTTGGCTAATAAAGAACCTGAGAAATGTGCATCTAGTTTTCTTTGACGTGGGGCTACAATTTCACAGCTCCCAGGGGTGGTTCTACACGCTCCTCAGTCAGAGCTTCCCATTCGCCCTTGGTAATGAAGTAATCACCGAGAGAGATGGAAACTAAGCAGCACTTGACAGTCATCCCCCCCACTGAGGAAGAAGAAGCTGGGTTCCAGTTCGTGAACCAATGTATGTATTTAATACTAAGTAATCATTACAGCAGTGACTGGAATCCTGATCTCCTTTTTTTCCCAAGTGACTGCCTTAAGTACCAGGCTCTTTCTCTCTACTGAAAAGCTTGTTATTTCACTAGCTTAATGAATATTTAATCACTCTCTGTGAAGTGGAACATCACGTCTTGCAAGGAGAGGCAGTGAGCAGCCAACCCCAGAAAATCTACTAGCCTGATGCTTAGAACATTTTGGTGAGAGAGATGCAATTTCAAATCCCTAACAAAAAGGAACGAATTGAATCAGAGTTTTCTACTTTAAATGAAAGCAAGTTCACAGACTTTACTTAAAGCATATGCTCCATTCCGTGGTTATGCAACAAACCCAGAAGGAATTGGTATGCCCTGTCATCTGCAGGGCCACGGTCCCGTCAATATACATCATTTTGGATATGCAATAAATGAGTTGGACAAAATAAGTTGAAGACATCCATAAAATAAATAATATAAATCCAGACATAATTTATGTGAGACTTCTGAGATAACTTGCTGGTTCAGCCCTCATGGCTAACAGAAAATTTTCTCTGAAAATCCAAAAATTGCATAGGCGTGTGCTACACATGAGGGATGGGATTTAGAGAACTATCAGATTGTTCAGAAGCAGATTTTAATAATGAAATACTGTTTTGCTTGGACTACTTGGGCACAGACTCAAGGAAGTATATCATCTCCCAGTTCTTTTTAGGAATTAGGAAAATTAAGAGCATTAATTAGACAGTCATAGAGTCTTTAAATTGGATGCTTAGGCTTCCTAATTGATTCATGAAGATAGCTGGGCACTCCTAAAGAGCAGCCTAGAGGATTTACCTGCTGGGAGTGGATTCACTTAAAGCTAGTTATTATGAATCATTAGCCCCAGAATATATCTATATCACTACCTATCTGAATCTATATCATTATACCACTATATCTAAAGCTAAAGGATTGGCATCCAGAGTTTAGTTCAACTGTCCAAACACAAGCATCTAAAGCTGTACAAGATGTTGTAGGGCGAACCTCTCATCCTCCAATTGTCACAGGAATATATCCTTTTTCATGCCTATCAGCTCATATCCTCCTAAAACAAGGGTATTTCGAATAGCACTGAAGATTTGGGGGAGGACAGGTGAATCAAGCCTTGAGCAGATTCTGCACTAGGGTTCATGTAATTATATACGAGAAACATGAATTTAGGTGTCTGCATGTAGGTGTCTACTAGTAAGCCAGATGTCCAAGTGAACAGAGTTCACTGGCCACTGCATAAGCTCTACGTGAGTCTCCTTCTGGATCTGTGTTATATCTGAAAGCCTATGTCTTGGTTAAGCTAGTGTGTCTCAAAGAGCAGTTGGTGGCAAAGAGTGGAAAACTGAATCAACCATCTACCCAATACTGGCAATATAGTCTAAAGAACCATTTAGATAACCAAATACAGCAAATAAACATCCAAAACATTTAGCTGATGAAAAACGAAAGAGCTGGAAGAGCGTGTTTTGTATGATGTTTGCAAGCAGTTATGGTGGAATAACATCTCACAATAGAATATTTGTGGAAGTAAAAGAAATGCATTCCTAAGGAACTGCTCCACAAGCCTAGTGGTTAAGGTACTCTATTAAAAGAAAAGAAAATGTACAAAGTGAATCACAGAATCATAGCATGGTTGAGGTTTGAAGGGAGCTCTAGAGATCATCTAGTCCAACCCTCCTGCTCAAGCAGAGACACCTAGAGCAGCATGTGGCCCAGGGTCGAATTCAGGCAGATTTTGAAGATCTCCTGACAACATTTTTTTAAAATGCATACCTATTTTCTTTTAGATAATTATTGACTAAAACTAATTAAAAAATAAAAAAGAGAGAAATGTCCATTTTCTGAGGAATTCACAGTTCCCAAAGATCATCCTAGCTATGCTACTACTGCTTTGCATTCCCAATGAACAATGCATAATAAACGTGACACAGTGGTTCATCTTTGACAGGAGGGAATGTAAGGTCTTCAATCCGTGCTGACCTGACAGAGTCAAAGGCAGGGTATTTCTTGGGATGTAAGAAATGAGGTTTGAGTCATTTCAAGCGGCTTCAGTTTGAAATGCCTAACCCAAATCCTGAACAAGTATCCTAATGCTCAGGTTTTCATAGGAAAAGAAACCCACAGCAGCAGGAACTCCAGCAATTTTTCAGTCTTTCAATGATCACACTAGACATTTGTAAACTGGTAAGGTCCCCTGTTCTGAGGTCTGATAAGAAGAAACTATGATGAGAATACGTTGGTACCTCAGATTGTAGCTATCAATTTATGCCTCTATATCCTAAATTACCTAACTCCTTAACAGTAGAAAAATAAAAATAAAATAAAATAAAAATATAAATCATAAAATCCTGAAGATGAACAGGAGTTAGAAATTTAAATAATATGTGGGCCCTCCAGGATGAAGCAGCACTGAGGGAAGGTTAAAGCACTTTTTTTGCTTTATTGCATTATTGCTAAAGCACTAAAGACATGGTCCCTAAAGGCAGGATTCAGCTGACCTGGTAGTATAGAACCCGATCGTCTACAGCACAAATGTCCACAGATGGACCAGCCAATCCAGGTAATTAAGAGAAATAGGCATGTCAGGGGTACAAGTCATCTCTCTGTAAAATCAGTGTCTGGAGCAGGTTAGCTAGAGACACTTTTTCCTCAATATGACCTCTAGTGCCACTCCAGATGACAGAGGTTATCACACCTGGTCTCAGCTGCACTTCAGGAGAATAAAGGCCCAGTTATCTGCCAGTCCCACATATTTCATAGGTGTCCTGGAAACCCTACAGCCACTTCCATGGCACTCAGCACCACTGTAGGAAATGCAGCCAAGCTCTTTGAGTCTCCTAATCAGAGGAATATAATCAGTTATCACTATTCAGTTGGAGATGTCCACATTGCAACCTACAAAAGATATTTGTATGATCAGGAGTAATACATTTCTAACAGTATCGACTACTGTGATTAAGGGAGAACTCTTCCTAGAAAATGTAAAGCCAAATGTATTTCATTGCAAAGTATTTTAAAGTTTAACTTTTAAAACCTAGCTGTTCAATAATTTTGAAAAATAAGCATCCTATAAAGCTCTTTCAAAAAGGGGAATAAAAATCATCTGTATACTCATTAAGTATTAATATTGCAATGTAAACCATATAAACACAGTTTTACCTTAAGTCAACAAGCACTTTTCTTTTTTGTGCTAACTGTACAACATTATTATAGATAAAAAACTACTGGAAATATTTCACCTCAAAGTCATTATCGAATACTGTTTTAGATACATTATTTTCTATTACACTTAAAATAGGTATAGAAGTTAAAAGTGTATGAGTGATACATAAAGGAACTTTAGCAATTAATAGGTCAGAGTTAAGCTTTACATATTCCAGTGATATAGCCTTTGTTTGTGTTTTTTATCAGATGACTAATGAAATCACAGTAGTGTCTCAAGAGAGAAGGCTTCATTTTGCCTGGCTTTAACCCTCTAAAATAGGAGAAAGAAACACACACCTCAGACCAGCAATTCATCCTACCTACATGAGATGCTAGACCAAAGATGGGCTGAACTCCCCGCAGAAGTTTATCTGTTTCCATCTCCATTTCATCTCTGCATTGACAACTAGCTCAGATTCAAGATTTGGGATGTCTAAAGATAACTGAAGCAAATCTCCACTCCCTTCCCTAAGAAAATACTCTAGCCTAAAGGAGGATAGCCTTTGTCCTGCATCACATGCATATTATGTTGCTATTTTCTCACTGCCTCTCATCAGAGCTGCCTATCATGACATCTATCAGTTATTTTTACTTCGCTATTACATGCACTCCAGGAAGCCACTCCCTAACTCCCAGGCCTACTGGTATAGTATAGTATCAAGCTGCACATTGAAAGACAAGATGAAAGGGCTGAAGGTCAGACAGGATATGGAGGATATTCTCATTTTATCACCTCCAGAGAGTATCACAGAAACCTTTCTTTGGGATCAGGGGGCCTTTTTTTAGACTGAAACATGTTTTAAACTGAATTTGAAGGCAGATTGCAGGTTGATTTTTGTCCATTACAGGTTGTGTGGAGACCACCAAGCTAATTTCACATCAGATGATTGTGTAAAGTATTCAAACTTAGGTACTGGAGATGAAAGACTAGTTTTTTATCTAGTATACTAAAAAAGTCATTTCTTTTTCACTATTAATCATCTCCAAAAGGAAAGTCTGTGAAGTCAGTAGAAATACTTTGCAAATATCAGGCTTACCAAAAGCCACAGAGAAACCTTTCATATAATCTGGAGATAGAAACTGTAACATGAAATTTTTATTCACGCAACTATCATTAAGCATAACAATTTCACTTTTATTTGCTTTAAAGAAGCAATTTATATTTTGGTGATTGTCATTATGTTTATTGAAACTATTTGACAGGTTGGTAAATTTGCCATCAAGGAGTATACAGATACATGTATGTGCATGTATGCGTTTAAGCGTATGTGCTGGGAAATATGCCTTACACTTTAGGATTCTCATGTTATAAAATAATCTCCACTTATTAATCAAATATTTTTAATATATATTTTAAGATCACTTGGAATTGCTAAAACTCGAGATTATGCTACATTAGGCCTAAGGACTAAGGACTATTACTTCAGTCAATCCGAACAGAAGTCCATAAGAATCTCATAGAATAAAATAAATGTGCAGAATGTGATCCAAAATGCTATTTCTGCACATCACTGTGATTTTTTTTTTTTTTGTATTTTCAGTCTGCTAAAAAGGCTGTTGTCCCTTCTGTCTCCTACAGAGTCTGTGGTTTGCCCTAGCGTTTATAAAGGACCCCTTATAAAGCTACGTCTTTGGAAGTCTAACTCTGTTAGCCACATAAACCAGCAACTATTCATTTCATTTTCCAATATCAATGGTCTGAAATTCTATACTGCGTAGGTAACTTTAACCGGAAATTTGAGAGAGGCTATTTAATACTGAAATAAACAAGCAGGAAGCAAGTAACTGTGAATCATTAGAAAGGTTGAGGAAAAAATAAACAGAAAACAAGTAACTGAAAAAGCAAGGATAAAATTAAACAGTAATGATGATTTATAGTAAGATACTCTGAGACATGACAGAAGTCTCAGCACACCAAAAGGAAAATCTTGTTTGCTCAAATTATTTGTTTCTTCTGTCTAATGAATGTAATTCTAATATACAAGTGATAACACTGGCATTTCTTTGAAATGTTGATTCAGTTTAATTATGAAAATCACCAAGGTATTTTCTGGCTGCTGCATCACTCCCTGTACTAAGATTAATCACATCAACATCATTCATTTAATCTTCAAAGAGGAAGCAGTTGTCCACAAAAGCCTTCAAATAGCTTCATTAGTGCAATTTTTCAGACTCAAACACTTAGCTGGCAGCATATGATTGAGAGTAAGGAAGGTCATTATATTCATCTGTTTCCTAATCCTTTTTTTTAATCATTTCTTCATTTTTATATGAATGCATATAAGCTCTGCATTCTTGCCCTTTGTTTTGGACAACCAAATTGTGCACATTCAAATACAGACAAAATAATTGGTTCAAATACAGACAAAATAATTGGTGACTCTCATTCTTTACTTGGTTGGCGACAGGATGAGTTTGAGCCAGAAAATGCTCCTCTCCAGAGCCTGGGACTGATTTGACAGACAGATTGTTTTGTCACTAATCACTAACACAAAGGATCTTAAAATATGTTTACTTAAACATACAATCAGGGTTAAACAGGTAAGACACAGAGCAATCTGCCTAATGTTTTCAGTATCAGGCTGAGACCTACTAACAATGTTTTAGAACGTAAAAATAAGCCCAATCTCTCCTTAATATTAATATTTAGTTACTTGCAAAGAGCATCATCCCCTTCAGTGAGATGTCCCCTATAGACACTGAAAAGACCTTCCCTGTTACTGCTTGATATTGCTTAAAAACTTTACTAACACAATCCTGTACGACTGCATGAAATCATGATGTCCAGTGTTCAATTAGCTGATATTGCAGTACAGTTTAAATCTTCAAAAATGTAGTATGGCAACCCAAACAAATTCACACAGAGCATGGCAGGATGCTACTAGGTCCATAATTACAACACAGTCCAGTATAATTATCCTGTTTGCAGCACTTTAAAATGAGCCACTGATCAAAATGCACTTAACTCTAGTACTGTGGAGCAGAACTACTGGATCAGATTTCAAGCTTTATAAATCAAATACTTGAATATAAAATTTCCACTAGCACTAATTTTCTACCAGCTCTAGTAGGTCTGCAATTGACAGTAACTTGTGCAAAAATCAATCAAAAAAAAAAAGAAGCAAAGAATTTTTAAAAAAGTAACCTTGAAATGTGAAGCAGTAAATGCATCTTTTAGTCAAGAAACATTTAAAGGAATTTTTAAAATTCCTTTTTATTTTAGGTGCGAAGAAAGATCAATTTAGATTCAATAAAAACACTTGGACAAAAAAAAATCCATGAATGGGTCTTAAGGCTGGAGTGAAATGCCATGATTGCAAAAACAAACATTCAGAAGCTCTGAATGATGGAAAAAAAATATATGTTTAAACCTCAGATGCCTTAAATGCTGGATTTACCTTAAAGACAAGAGAGTCCTACAGCTACAAGGCTCTATTCTTGAGCTGTTACTTTATCTCACTTAAATGTTTACTTTTCTTTCTATGGTATATAAATGACACTCATCCTTGGTTTACAGAGCTAAAATTAATTGCTGTAGAAAAGAACAGTAAAGAACATAGAGTTCATGCAACTCTAACCACTCAGACAGTGCACAGGTGAGGCTTCTATAGTGAGACATTCCCTGCCCAGGGATGAATTTACCTTCATTTATGTGCTTACACATAGATAGATAGATAGATAGATAGATAGATAGATAGATAGATAGATAGATAGATAGAAGGCAATATCGGTATTCTCACAAATAATCTTATTAGCTACTGTATGTTTCACAGCTTCCCCTTTCTGTAGAGGTTACACTCCAAACTCCTGTGCAGGCTGAAGACCAAAGGGGAGCACCTTATTCTACACATGCAAGGTGAAGTTAATCATATAGCAAGGCGAGTTTGCAAACAGGACTCCACTCTTCGAGTAATTCTATGAAAAACAGTGAACAAATTTCCTTTAGGCTGTCCTGGGCTACGGCAGAGTCGCACGGAGGGGCACCTGAATCCTGGCAAGACTCAGAACTAACTGCTGTAATTACTGCATTTAGGATAAAGGATTGGATGGGATCCTGGAGCTCTGGAAGAAAAAAATTGCAGCAGCAGAAATGACAGAGAATCACCACAGCAGTAGAATTGCCACAGCTGAATCACCACAGAAGCAACAAGAGTTCATCTTCATTGGCATTTATAAGGCAAATTCTCCTGGTTGTTTTAAACCATAATACACCAGAGTTGAAGGGGTTGACTACAGCATATTTATTGCTATATTTATCAAATCTTTCCTTCCAGGAGCTGATAACTTCCGTGAAAGAGTTTTCTTGAGAAAAACATCAAATCTGAAGCTTGGTCCTCTACATTTTTTGAAAAATTATGTGCATTGCTTTTAGATCTTACCACCGGATGTCGGCAGGATTTGTTGGTTTCAAGGTACATGCAACAAGGGAATTTGTCCCTACAATTCATCCTACTTCACTGGAATTCTTGGAAATTCTTTACATACATAAAGTAAGCTCTTTTCTACCTATACCTTCCCTCTGCAGGATATGGGAAAAAAATGCAGCTATTCTATTCTGTACCCTTAAGCAGGGATCTCTTAGAAGAGGAATGACTGTATATCAGTCTTTCCACAGAAGCACCTATTGCCATAGTTTGGTGTTTTAAAATCAGCATTTTTCTAATAACTTTGCCTTAAAAAAGGTTACACTCCTTGACTCTGCCCCTCATACTTCCTTTACTCTTTTATTCAGACGGTGTTTCCCTAGGGAATCCCAAAACTTGTAGGCATCTATCAAGCCTTAAAAGCCTGAAAATTCTTCAAACAGGCATTGCAGTGACAAAGGTAACTATTAGACATTCCTGTTCATTCTTTCCTTCATTAAATCATTGCTCCTAATAGAAATAAATACTGAGGACAGCCAAGAAGCATTTTACAAGTGCTGCTTCAGTTAATAGGCAAAAATGTGAAAATAAAACTAATCACAGAGAGAATTTCCAATTAAGCTGCCTCACATCATCTACTAACCTGTATAGGTTCATTTATTTAGTTTTCTGTTCATTTTAGCCTTTGAGCTTCTGTTAATAAACTGGAAATAGGGCTCTGATGAGTGACAATGTGAACCAAGAATCAACCAAAGGCTTATTTATGTCTAAAAGGTTAACTGCACAAAGACAGATAATCAACGACTACAATGAATGCAAATATATTTAGATCACTGCTGAAAACACACTGGGATTCACCCCCCAAGGATTTAATTTTTTTCTGTATTAACAGCACACAAGGCTTCAGTAAGAATTGGCACAAGTGAAAAACCTTCTTCACAGAGCATGAAGAAGTAGAGATTCACCTTTCTGACCACCTCCTTTCCTGTCTTCTATATATCCTCATAAAATATTTACTCTGCTTCTGAATGACCACTCTGATTATCCTTAGACTCCTTTTCAGATTCCCTGATGATGTCATGGAAAATGTTAAACCCATTATGCTAAGCTAGGACCTCCATCTATTGTGACCCCTTGGCACAGGCTTCTGAGGACAGCACGATACTTCTACATAAAAGTTAGTCTTCCTTCAGGTCATCAATAGGCAAACTTGTAATACATCAGCACTTCAGTCAACACTAATAAAATTTAAGCAAGACCATGCAAAAAAAGAAAAGTACAAATCCATTCTGCATTTGCAATAAAGTGATTAGAGGGTCTATTAAAAGCTATACTTATTTCCTATTGGAAAATAAGCATTTATATTATTTTGTAGGTCCACCCCATAGGAAATAGAAGGCATTCCTTTTCATTAAGCTATTAGGGAAGTGATTAGAGACTAGCACCCTGCTCTAATTATCTTTAATGTAGTGTTTCAAATTGATCATGCATAATGCAATTACAAATCATAATTAAATTAATTTATATTGATTTAAGCCTTTATAAGTTGTTAATAACTATGGCCCATTACATTAATTCCTTCAAGCCAACATTAATATTTTCAATATGCTGAATTATTTCCTTTTCTTTCCCCCCTTCCTCATCCTGGGCGTTTCATTAAGGAGTCCACAGGGGAGGGCTGCCACAGGAAGCTCACGGGTAAGCTCTCATGGAGCCTTTGTGTCTCCAGCTCCTCCTGGGACCCGGGGCAGTACTTGGCAAGACAATGCTAGTGAGGGGGGCACCAATCCACTGATATCAGGAACTGAAGCTCAGATATTGAGGCCACCATTTCTCTTTCTATGGAGGCTTAAAGATAAGCAAGTTCTCTACCTGGAAGCAGGCAGAGAGAAACCCGAGGAAAGAAAGCCAAAAAAAATGGGAGTGGAGTAATAGTAGTAATATCAATAGTATTGGGAGTGCTAGTAATAGTATTGGCAGTAATAGTATCGGTAGCAATAGTGATATGGTAGTGAATGATAGTAATAGCAATGGTAATGGTATTGGTAATAATGGTACTATTAGTAATGATGACGATGGTAGCAATAGCAGCAATAGCAGCAATAGCAGCAATAGCAGCAATAGCAGCAATAGCAGCAATAGTAGCAATAGCAGCAATAGCAGCAATAGCAGCAGCCGAGGCAAGAAGCGGCTCCGCCGGCAGCGCCGGCTCTGCCCTGGCCCGGGGCGGTTCCGGGCGGTCCCGGGACTCACTCACCCTTTCCACCGATCCCCCCTTATTTCTTCTCTCCCTTCCCGTCCCCTTCCAGCCCAAAGGCCTCATGTAGGTGATTTCCCGATGCCCCATGAGACTTCTGCAGAGTGGCCCTCTTTCCAAAAACAGCAGGCACGAGAATAAAGGCAGGATATTTCCCTCCCCCATCCCCAAAGCGGGATACCACAAACCAGGCGGTTCTTCAGACAGGTAGACCCCCATTCCATTCCTAGACTGGCATCATCCAGTCCAAAATATTCCAGAGTCCGCCTTAGTTTTCCAATGAGGAATATCCCACTATGAGAAAATATTCCAGAATCTACCTTAGTTTTCCAATCAGGAATACTCCACTATGAGAAAACCTTGCAGCAAGGGGGTTGACAAATTATTTAAGAAAGCCATTTATGCTTAAATAGCATTTCTTTTGAAATAAAGCTGGGTTTCGCAAAGCAGGATTGGAGTGGAAAGGTATGAATTCTATTATATGTACAATTTAATCACGGGGTATTTAAAATAGACATTTCCATCTAAAATCCAATCAGAAATCAACACAGCACCTCGAGGCATTAAGATGATCATCTCCATTTTGCATTTGTAAACTGGTAGGAATAAATGTGGCTGGTGGATACCAAGAGGTCAAGTACGGCTGCTCAAATATTTTTCTTACAAAATGACGGATTTATTAGACAAATAAGTAGCCCGGCTGATGCAAAACCCCCAGTGATTGAATTTTGACGTTGAGTCAACAACAACTCGAACTACATCAGTGCTCCAAGATTTAGTTATGATGGTAGAGATTACTGAACAAATAGGAGGCAGAAATGAATACAGATTTCCTAGGATCTGCCCCTGGCATCCTCCTCTTGACATTCCCCTCCATATGCTATCCCTATTCACACCGTATTCTAATTAAAGGACTGGGCTGCGCCTCCTAATTTTGCAAGAACTTTTAAATAATTAGTCTGGCTTGTGTGTTAAAAGGGAGAGCCCCAGACATGAGGGGATTGCGATCCCTTTAGGATCTCTCCCCGGCTTTGCAGTTATCATAGTCCCTTCCGCGAGGAAGGATGGAAAAAGTCGCTGATTTAATTGCAATAATAATAATTTTAAAAGAAAAAAAAAAAGGATATGAACTCTGATGAAACTGCTCTATCTACCATGATAGACTCGTTTTCCAGTCATTTCCAGTCCACTCAAACAGAGCGGATTCACTGGGGTATATTGCATATTTGGTCTCTCTTTTTTTTTGAGTTTTTCTGTTTTTTTTTTTTTTTTTTTTTTTTTTTTTGAGGGAGGAGAGGTGGAAATTGGGGTGCTTTTTTTTCCCCCCTTTCTATTGGGAAGGATGTGAAAGTCCAGCATTCCCGGAAAAAAAATATTTTCGCAGAGCCAAATCACCTGTGAAGTGCGATTGGGCTGCAGCCTATATATATATGTATATATATATATTTATATATATATATACACGTACACATGTGTGGGGGTTATGAGGGTGCGGGAGCCGCCCCCGTCCTGCTCTATCTCTCCAGCATTTGGGAGCGTCGCTTTTGCTTGCTAATCACGGAAGGGGCGCTTAAATAATTGAAATTACGTTTAAGCATCAAGCAGCCACTTCCTAATCTTCTTCGGGGGGAGTAAAAACGGACTAATCTGCGCCTGCTGTGAGCGCCCCCTTATATATTTATTTATTTATTCTGGATATTGCTTCCACTCCAAGCTGGACCTGATGGCTCCAATTACAGTTGATCCTTATGGGATCCACATCCTCTCTTTCCCATTTTTATTTTTTTTAAATCTGGTTCCCCGCAGGTATCAACTTTTCCTCCACGGAAAATGGAAGTGGGAGAGGACGAATCTGCGCAAACACCGTTTAGCTGAATATATACGCATATATATAGATACATATGTATGTAAGAAGCATTTTGGAATTTCCAGGCTCCGCAGAATTACCTTTTTTGTTTGTTTTTGCTTTGCTTCTGCTCTATCTCGCATAGATGTATGGAGAAGCATATGTACGTTTGACTGCCACGGTGATCTGGATTACAATTTAATCGTGGAACAGTGGGATTTTCATGCAGAGTCTCTCCCATTTAGCACTTGGGGAGAAGCTGTTTAATTAGCCTTTCTGCTGCTGCTTATTTTCACGGCCAAGGGGGTTTTTGCACTGGGTAGAGGCTTCTCAGAGTATCGGTGAAGTTAATTCCGGATTTATATTTCTGTAACCTACTTAGGATGCAAAAAAAAAAAAAAAAAAAAAAAAAAAAAAAAGAAACAAAATAAAAGAAAAAAAATGCTGTCAAATTAAAGTGAGTCTCCGTGTCTTGCCTGCTCCCAGCAAATAACTTGCAGCACCTAATAAATCCAGATGGAGTTCCTCATATAGCCCTGTGCAGAAATAATTATTGTCCTGGCTTGTTTCATGTCAGAGGCCTCTTCGGCTCATCTGTCATGAAACCAATTTCACTTTATTTACATCCATTTGCTAGTTTAATTACTGTGCTGATGAATAGCCTGAAGGAATTAAGTTACGAGTCTTTGGAAACCTAAAGCGACAGATATATGGGTTACCTTTTAAATGGGAGAAGGAAACGATGGGTGGCGTGTGCACCAAAATTTAAAGGTAGTAAGACCCGAGCTGGGTGGAAATGCAGAATGTCTGACATTCAGCTGGGGCTTTAGCTCTGCATTGATACCAAATGCTGCTCGGGAAGGTTTTCCTGGCTTTAGCGATCCATATTAAAAGAAAACCTTGTGAAGACGGGTGCCAACCTCAGATCCAAGCACAGATGCACTCATTATTTTTCCATCCCCTGAAAGGCGGAGCAGGGGGAGGAAGGAAGGTCAGAAAATAAGCCTGTCTTTAAAACTGACTTCAACAGAAGCTACTCAAGGTACTGCGCAAAGCAATCAATAGGTTTGCTGTACTGTACCTGCCACCTCAGAAACTCTCAAACGTTTCTTCACTCCCACTTGTCTCTCTGTGATAGACTGCGTCAAAGAAGGGAATTTTAAGTGGCTAGATGTTGGGTTTTTTTAAATGTAAACTAGGATAAAATTAAAATCGGCGTTTCTCCGTGTGTTACCGGCCCCAGCTATTTCCGGGACCATTTCCACTGTTTCCAGCGCCTGCGAGGCGGCCACTCTGCGCGGAGCGTTGGGACGGCCCTGACCTAACGGGGGAGCCTCGCCCTGGCGTTCGGGCGCCCTCACGTTGCGCCCCGCGCCCTTCATCTCCCTCTACTCAACGCGCTGTTAACTCTCTGCTTTTTTTATCGCTCTCTTTTTTTAAGCTACCTTGAAGTTTCAAAACTTTACGTGGTACGTCAGGGACAAAGGAGAAAATAAAAAAGGAAGAAAAAGAAAACAAAATGAAAAAAGGGGGGGGGGGGAAGGAGAGAGGGAAATCGTCAGCTTGAGGGTTCTGGTGCGGGGGGTTGATGCCCAGGCTGACAAGCAATCCAGGCGCTACTGGATGAGATTGAGGTGCAGCCCGTGTGAGCCGGGCGTATATGGATGTCGTGCTAATCTTCAATAAGTTTAAAAAAAAAAAAAAAAAAAAAAAAAAAAGCAAGAGAGAGAGAGAGTCTGAACCAAAATTAGAGCCGAAAGCGCCTTCCTGAGCCTTAAAGAGACTGAATAAGGCCCGGGAGCAGCTTCCCGAGCCTTCACTTCGGGTTCTCCGGGGCATCTCTGTTTGCTCCGAGCAGCCCGAGTTCGGATGGGCCCCAAGGTCCCGAGTGCGACGCTGCCGAGACCTCGGAACCGGCCATGGTGGGAGGCCGGGATCCCCTGCCCCCGGTACCGGGCAGGGCCCTTGGGGGGCCCGGCGCTCCAGAGCGGACAGGGAGTGGGGAGACCACGAAGGGGCTGGAGCCGGGGGGCGGGCGGGGATGGGGGAACCCCTGGAGTCGCGAGGCCGAGTGGGGATGGAGGAGCCCCTGGAGCCAGAGGGGGCCGGAGCCCCCTTTGCCGCTACCCCTTCGCACCGAGCCCTCGGCCGAGGGACACGCGCTGCCTCCCGCGGCCGGACGAGCCTCTCACACGCGGACTGAAGCCAGCGCCTCAAACGAGGGTCCCAGCTGCGCGCTGGAGGCACCCGGGGGCTTTATGGCTAGGAGAGCTGCGAGTCTAAAGTACCAGGGAAAAATGGAGAGGAAGGGGGGGGCCATTAAAAGCTCGGTTTTTTTTTCCTTCTCTTCCTCGCTTTCTCTCCTCCCCCCCGCTCCGCCTTTGATTAATAGATCCATGTGGCGACCGGCCCGACATATGGCGCGCGCGGCAGCTTGCGAGGCCACCGCGGGCAGCGCCCGCGGCCATTGACGCGTTAGTGGCTGCTGCGTGGGAGGACTGCGCGCCGCGCAGCGCCCGTGCCCCACGCAGCCCCTCTGCAGAGCCTGTAACAGCCCCCGGCGCCCCCCCCCAGCCCCAGCCCCCAGCCTCGCGCGGGGATCCGCGGGCGCGGAGCCGCCTCGCGACGTCCCGCTCGCACCAGCCTCGCGCAAACGGCGCCGCTGCGGAAATGCGCGGCCTAATATTCACTTATTTATTTATTAATTTTCTCCGTGCAGATGATCGCTTATTTATTTCTTTATCTATCTGTCCTCCGAACCTCGGGGAAAATAAACAAATAAATAAATAAATCTGTTACAAACAACGGTAAGAATAATAAAATATACAGCCTGGAAATTGCTGTGCGTGGAAGGCGGTCATGTGTTAAATGAATAAATAAATAAATAAATAAATATCACAGTGCCAGCTCGCAGAGCAGAAAAGCCTCTTTTTTACTCTCTCTCATTTTTTTTTCTTTTTTTCCCCATTTTTTTTCCTTATTTTTCCTCAAGTTACTGGAAAGTTGGGAAACTCCCCACTCCCGAGCGGCATCAGCCGCAGCTGCGGGTGAGGGGGATCAGTCGTTGCCGCACGGGTTGGGGACGGGAGCTGCGTTGCACAAAGCGGGGGCTGAGGACGCGGCAAAGCTCAGCGTTTGTTTAATCCGTTTCAAGGCTTTTGACGGGAGCATAAATCATCGCCTGCACTTCGCCTTTTAGCCTCCCGTAGATAACTGCCCTAGCTCGTTTGAACTTTGTTCTGGCTGTTTTGTTGGGAAATAAGCGCTAACACTGGATTAAACGTTTCAGGTAGCTTCGTCGTCTGATTTCGGGAAAATAGTGTTAATCAGGGAGCTTTGATGTTGCTTTACTTTCAGGCTGCATGCCTTAAGGCAGAAAAACGCATAAAGGTAGCTGAGAAAGTAAATTGCCAGGAGCGAAGAGCCCCCCTCACACTCTTTCAAAATCCCGTAAGTGGCTCCTGGCTCCCACATCAAACTGGTCCCACCACGCGGAGCAGCGGGGGGGGGGGGCGGGGGGGGCGGGGGGGGGAGGGGCGCACCCAAGGGAAGGGTAGAGATCCCCTCGTCTGGCAGAAATACCCCAAATCCCTCATTTCAGCGCGCACGGGGCGGTGCGGGGGCCCCAGTTTGCGCGGGTGCATCCTGCTCTGATCGGTCATTGAAGAGCGTTAAGGTGCGATTGCCCAATGGCAAGAGACGCCCTCTCCTTTTCCTTATTTTTTCCTTTTTTTTCCCTAACTAAAAATATATAATTTCCTATTGGCAGGAACTAGAGATTTTCGGTGAGCAGTAAAAGTCGACGCAGCGCGAGTAGGGAAATGCAGCCTTCTGGCACCCCGAAACTGCCGGGAATTGTTAAAAAATAGATAGATAGATAGATAGATAGATAGATAGATAGATAGATAGATAGATAGATAGATAGATAGATAAATAAATAAATAAATAAAGTTCTGCGCAGTGAGGACTTTCTGTCTTTCCCGTTTTTTTTTTTTCCCGCTCCTCTCCGCGCTTTCGGGCTCGTTCCCGCGCTCCTGGGCAGCGCATCCTGCGCCGGGCGCCGCTCCCGTTGCCATCCGCTCCGCGAGGGAGCGCGTGGGGAAGCGGCGCCCATGGAGCCCGCGAACACCGGGGTTGCCTCCGGCGGCGCTTCCTTAGGACAGGAATTGCAGGTTCCTTCCAGGCACCCACGGCTTTGCCCCTCTCCAGTCTCCTCCTTTTCTTCCCCTCTCTCCCTCCATCTCTCCCACCCCCCCCCTTTCTTTTTTTTTTCCAGCGTCGCTTTAATAAAGTCGCATAAGTGATAGAAATTAACATAAATCATTATTAGTTATTAGGATTTGCTCTAAATTACTCGGCGAATAGAGCGCCAAACCCCATCTGCCACTCGTGCTCTCTCAGCGATAGATTGCAGATAAAATAAATGTCCTTACCCCATTAGAAATGTTCCTGTCTCTGTAGCCAAAAGCCAAACAAAAGCAATAAATACCGGCCTTTTTTCTCTCCACTATTCAGCTGTGACTGTTTTCATCAGCTCTTCCTCTAGAAAAGCTCGATAGCTGCCTGAAAATATTGCATTTTATATCACCAAAGGGCGATTAATATTGCATTAACTGTATTTAACATTTTTTAAGCGCGAGTAATCTGAAATGAGTAAGTTTCTGTTACTAAATACAGAGGATGTCAGAGCCGGTGAGAACAGCTTAAAATATCTGTATAAACAGATTATTTGTTTCATACTTTGTATTTTTATAATGTTATGGTATAGTGTGCTCTGTTTGAAGTAGAAGAAGCCATGCTAATGGTCTGTTTAAAGTATTCTGACACTGTCTGGAGACATCCAAGTCTCTGCCTTCATTAAATGTTTATTGTCAACACTTCAGTGGAAAAAAAGAAAGTCTCGTGTAAGTGAATTTCCACTGCTGGATGCTGTCAACACTTTGTTTCATTCTGATCCGCGCGTACAAAAGTTTGTATACATTAAGCTGAAGGAAGAGAGGCAGAGATTGAGTGTGATATACAAGGAACTATATAAGGAACCAACTTTTGGTAGCGGTTCTGTCAGCCCAGTGACCATTTGTGGATAGGCGCACGCTGGCTTCCTTGGGGACATCTCCTGCATGGAAACGTGTTCGTGTTGACTTGCCATATCCCCTCGACAAGAAGCATCTTCTTTCTTGGAATAATGACAATAATAAAAATAAAAGCACCCAGACTGTGCACGTTTTGGCTTCGTCTTGCCCCTTTCCGGCTGCTTCCTTTTCCCAGGGCCACGCTGCCCCTTCAAGTCTCTTCTCACCTCCGTCTTCGCAGCGTTCCCGCAGCGTTTGCTGCCGTTTCCACCGTTTTGTGGACAATCACTATTCGGGCTCAGCCTGGCCACACGAAGGACACTTCACTCAAGACTCCGCTGCGAAAACTCACGTCAGGCTCACCATTTATCCTCAGTGTCGCAACTCTTCTTTTTTTTTAGCGTTTAATTTTGATGCAGCCCCTTTTCAATACTTCTCTCCTTGGAGCTATAAACGTCTGTTGACATCGATTTTATTTTATTTTATTTTATTTTGGAAGTTGTCTCCACCACTTCCCTCTCTCTTCCCGACACATATTTCATGCAAGAGACGCCTCGAGGGAGCCCCGCGGAGCTGCTGCGCGCCCGCGGGACCAGCAACGCTTGCGAGGAGATGGTTTCACGCAGAAAACCCAAATTTTCTAGACCAACTTTCGAGCCCCATATGCGACTCAGGCCCCTCCGTCCCCCGTCCCTTCCCGCCTGCTTTGCCCTGGTTTGGGGAGACTGGGTTTTTACCCGCACCGCCCCATTCCGACTGCACTTGATCCACATATTCCCCCAGCGTCCCCCTCCCAAGTACAATCGCCTTCAGGTGCGAAGGGCTCGCAAAGGAAGAGGGGGGAAAAGGGCTTCCCAAAAGCGGAAGAGGAAGGAGGGAAGGAGGGGAAAGGAAGGCGGAGGTTGGTTCCACACGCCTCCCATCAAGCCGCCCCGACAACAATTACTAAAGTTTTTAATTAGCCTCTTGTTCTAATTCACTTTATTAATTTTCCAAATCTCAGCGCATGAATTATTCACGGTAGTTCCGTGATTGTGTTCGCGGCGCCGGGCGCGGCCGCGCAGCTGGCGCCGACCCCGCTCGGAGCAGCCCTTAAATAACGCAATTCCTGGGGGGAACGGGGCCGCTCGCGCGCATTCCCGCGCACATTGCCGTTCCGCTGACCATCTTTGCAGAAATCAATTAGGCTTTTCCTCCCCCCAGCCCTCCTTTGGAAGCAGCAGGTAAATATAATAAAGCCTTAAAATAGCGTCGCCTGGAAGGCGCAGCATAAATAACTGGAGGGGGTTCAAACCGTCTGGGAAACGGCGGAGTATCTCAGAGCAGCAGCGCTGGTACCAAGCGCTCCGCGACCAAATTCCGTCCAAGTTGCAAAAATCACGTTTGGATCCGTATCTCTGTGGGGGAAAAGGGGGCATTGAGTGTGGAAGGACGAGAGGGGAAGAGAGATACATAAACCATAAAATGTGCCCCGTAGGACACGTCGTTCCCCTTGTCGGGAATCCTTTTTACTTGTTGAACCAGGACCGAATTATTCTTAATATCACAGGAGAGTAGAAAATCAATAGGAGCTGGCGGTGGGAGCCTGTTACTCACTTACGGCGGCCTAATCTGAGCTGAAAGCGGCCGGTGAGCGAGCGCTAAGGAGAGATTCCAGGAGTCAGAGCGGCTCTGGTGGGCTCGGGACGCGGGAATCCCGAGAGGAAAGCGAGAAGAAGCATCGGATAGAGAGGGGGAAAGGAAGGGAAGCGGCGGCGGCTCCCAGGGTCCTCGGGAAGGTCACGGCTGCTCCAGCGGCTGTGGCTGCTGAAGAGATCAGAGGTCGCAGCCTCTGTCCTCCAAGGGTCCTCCTTGCTATTGGAAGCAAAATAAACTATATTATAAGAAATATATATATACGTATATACATGGTTCTTTTTCTTCCTTTCTTTCTTCCTTTTTATATTTTTTTTCCCAACCAATAGGACTTCTCTGTGCAGGCAATTTCACGCTGTTGGGGTAGGAATAAATACAAATGATTTTTTTGCCTCTTCATCTTTTCTTTCTTACTCTCTCCTTGGAAGTGAACGTTTTCACAGTTTCTACGTTAGTTCTCAGGAACACGAAGTCAACCTTCTCTCCTTCTCTCTCTTTTTATTATAATTATATTGTATTTTATTTTTCTGACCTCTTTTTAGTGAGACATTTACGAGAAAGGTCTCATTGGTATTTTTATGAAATATTCAGGCTCATCCAACAGAAAGGAGAACATTCCGGTTTTGCATAGTTTCCTAACTTAACAAAAATAGGAAACCCTGCAAAGCTTTTATTTCCATGATCTGTTTTATTAACATATGATTTTTTTTCCTTTTTACTCGATAAAGATTGTACTTATTACAAAACAAGCTCCTCAACTTTTCAATACATACATCAGTCATCATCGTATAATACAAATGTGCTGTCTCTTGCAACATTTCAGTAGTTTGGGGCAGATGAAAAAAACCCAACATTTTAAATTAATTTTATTTGCTCATTCCTGACTCTCCCAAAATTATATCCGGTAATACTTTTCTATAAAATAATATTTTTACAAATGCATTTATTAAAAATTCTGATGACATTTCAAGTTAGCAACAACAGAAACAAGTCAAATTCCGGTGGAGAAAACCTATGTTTTAAAAAATAGCCTTAGTGCTTATTTTTTTAACATCAACAGTTGCTAAAAATCACAGCTTTTTGAATGTATCATCCTTTTCTGAACATCACATATCTTGATTCACAGATTCACCGGCAAAATAAAAAAGAGTTGTTTTAAAATATGCCTACAGAAGAAATAATCCCAGCGATTAAGTAATTTTTTACATTTGGCATCTGATCTAGTCACAGGTCATCAGAAATAGAAAGAGGTTCTTTGATCACTTGGAGCAGTAGGTGGCATCCTATACGTTCCTAATGAACAACCGCATTTACAACAGAAGGAGAGATCAGTTTATGTTTTTTATATTTATTAACCCAAAATAAAAATAAAGTATTTTGTTACATAATTAAGTGCAATTAGGCCAGTCAGAACAACATATAAACCTGAAACCACCCAAGATTTTCTTTTTTTCTTTATACATATTTTGTAGGTGCATAATCCTTTCCAGCAAACTGAAAAGAAATACTTCAGCAGTCCTCTTTAAATTTTTACTTTGAATTATATTCTGCAGTTATAGAATAAACTCCAAGAAACACACGCAGCTAATATATAGTTAATTTTATTCAGAGCACCGATTTTCACATAAGAGCTATCTCAAAGTAATGATTTCTGGATTTAGCAGAAAAATACATCTCTCACTATTTTCTTTTTTGGTAGAATTAGTCTTATTGTCTAACGGCTACAACTTGAATTTACCAGCCGTGTCTTAGAAATAGATTTTTTTACTGCACCCAATAATAATAACTATTCTGTTTTCCTGTTTGTTTCATTTGTAACTATGCTGGGACTCATCTCCCTATTGTATTTTGGCATACAGAAATATTTCTGATAGAAAGAAAAGCAATCGAGTTAAAGACACAACCCAGGAGAAAGCTCAGCCAACAGATATGGACAGGTAGATTATTCAGTGAGACATCTCAGGATCCACACGTGGTTGCAGTTTGTAACCTTTTTTTAAAACTTTTTTTTTTAATTTGTGCATTAAAGAAAATATTTACAATTGGCTCTTCAGTCTTTTTTTAAAATCTTTTTTTCCCCTCTTTTAATTCTAAATACAAGAACGTGACAAGAATGTTTGTGTTTTCGGTGAAAACAGGCAGTTAAACTGTGAAAGTACACCATCCACGAAAGTCTACCAGAAGCTAGTCTATTTAGTGCTCAGTTTCAAAATGCATAGAATGTTTGCGCTGCAAACAATGATACACAAAATAATAATATTAATAATAATAAAATAAATAGTTAAATAAATAAATAATATCGAGACTTTATCGCGGATCTTTCTATGCTTTTTTTTCATTCCCTACCCTCCTACCCTTTTTTCCTTTAGGTTACGCACCGTTTCAGTCCATTGTTTGTTTGTTTTTTTAAAGGAAGGCGTTTTCTGGTCAGAAATTCCTTGCTAGCTACAAGCGTCGCCAGTGATTCAGGAGCAGCCAGACCCAAGTATCGCCTTGTGCACAGAGCTGCCAATTTACCTAATGAGCTCCGAGCTTTCCAAATTTATTTATCTTTATTATTATCACTTATTTCTAATCCGCAAGACCCCTTGGTTCCTGCTAGAGCCTCTTTTTTTACGGAATAGCATTATCTCCTCTAACCCAGGAGACTACGATAGTGCAAACCGACCCACTTCCCCCTACCCCCCAAAGCCGCCCTCTACCTAACGTTTATTATTTACAATAAATCAGTCAGTCGCAACCTCCAAAGTGTCTCCTTTTTTTTCTCTATTTTTTTTCTTTCTATTTTTTTTTTCTTTCTCACCAGTTTGTCCCCCATGGAGACCCTCGGAAACCGCCCCCCGCTCCCGCCCCGCCTCGCTGCTTCCCCCGGAGCCCGAGGTGCTGCCCCGAGCGACTGCTCTGATGGGGGGCATCGCCCCCATGGCTAAGGGGGCATCGCGGTGCCCTTGGTTGGCATCGCCGTCTGACATGGGCACTTGTCTTTAGGCAAAGCACGGGAAAAGATGGGAACAAAGGGGATGCGAAGTAACTTTTTTCCCTCTTTTTTTTCCTCCTTTTTTTTTCCCCACGTTATTTTTCTTTCCCTTATCTATGTAGGGCTCCGAAGGCAGCAGCGCGGAGCAGAGCGGAGGATTCTCCAGCTCCTCCTGCCCCAGCGGGGCCAGGGGAAGAAGGGCAGGAGCTACCCGCTCCCTGGCCCGGCCTCGGCACAGACAAGACCCATCGTCAAAGCCTCATTAGAAATAATAATTATAACATTAATACATTTTTTTAAAAAAATAATAATAGAAAAGAAAAAAAAAGGCGCGCGCACACACGCATAATAAATAAATAAATAAATAAATAAATAAATAAATAAATAAATAAATAAACCCCGCACCGAACCTTCGTCGTCCTCATCATCAAGCAAAGGGGGAAAAGAAAAAGTAATAATAATAATAATCTATAGGAAAGTAATGAGCGACCCCAACCGAAACAAAACGTAGCATCGTCACCGACAGTTTCACCTTCCGGGTTTTGGGAGGTTGGGGAGTTCTTTTTTGTTTGTTTTTGTTTTTGTTTCCCCTCGGACAGTTGTGACTCGGGGGTTCTGGGCGCGCGGCCGTCGCTCCCGCGGCGTGTCCCGCTGCGTGTCTCTCTGTTCCCGCTTTCGGCCGGTCTCTCTGCCCCGGGAGGGCGGAGGGGAAGGGCGGGCGGGCGCGGAGGGGGAATCCGGCTGCAGGAGTGACACCGTCCCCCTCCCCCCCCAGGGGCTTCTAGAGCGTTTTTGCCCTCTCTCCTCCTCGTGGGTGTCCCAGAGTCTTTTCAATAATTCAGAGCGCCCCCCGCTCCCCTCTCGCCCAGCGCCGAGTCCGGGGCTGTTTCGGCCCCGTCGCGAAGTCCGCAGGTGGCCCCGGGAGCAGCAGCAGCAGTGGGTCCGGGCCGCCCTTTCTCTTTCCCCCCCCCCGGCCCGGCCCGGCCCGTCCTCCCGCACCTCCCCACCCCCAGCACACACCTAGTAGGTGGCGGAAAATTTCATGCGTTTCTGCTTCTGTCTCTGGTTGCAAAACCAAACCCGCACCACGTTCTTTTTGAGGTCCAATTTCTCGGCGATGGCAGCGATCTTCTCGGAGGAGGGCCGCGGCTGCACAGCGAAGTAGGCCTCGAGGGAGCGCTTCTCCGGCGCGGCGATGGAAGTCCGCTTGCGCTTCTTCTCGCCCCCGTTGAAGAGCTCGGGCTTGTTCATTTTTTCCCGCTGAGCACCCTCGGCCTCCTCGAGCCAGGCCTGCAGGATGGGCTTGAGCGCGATCATGTTGTTGTGCGAGAGCGTGAGCGACTCGAAGCGGCAGATGGTGCTCTGGCTGAGCGAGCCCACGCCCGGGATCTTGAGGTTGGCGAGCGCCGAGCCCACGTCGGCCTGCGTGACGCCCAGCTTGATGCGGCGCTGCTTGAAGCGCTCCGCGAAGGCCTCCAGGTCGCGCGGGTCGGCGTCCACGTCGCTCACGCAGCCCATGTGCGCGGGCAGCCCGTGCGCGTGGGCCATGCCCAGCGCCGCCGGGTGCATGGGGGTCATGCCGCCCATGTGGGGCCCGTGCGCCGGCGTGGACACCACGGCGCCGTCGGGGGCCGCCATGGCGCCCAGCGCCAGCCCCGGCGTGAGGTGCTCGAGCAGGTCGCCCTCGAGCGCCTGGTGGGGCTGGTGGTGGTGGTGATGGTGGTGGTGGTGGTGGTGGTGCGTGGCCGAGAGCGCGGACGGGTGCGAGATGGGCACGGAGGAGGAGGAGGCGGCCGAGGTGCAGGGGATGGTGTTCATGGTGTGGTACGTGGCGTCCGGCTTGAAGGGGCTGTGGTGCGGCGGCGGCGGCTGCTGGTGGCTCTTGCTCGGCGACACGATGTCCACGGCTGCGAGCGCCTCGGCGCGGGCCAGCAGGCTCTCGTCCAGACCGCCGAATATATTGCTCTGCAATTGCAAATAGAAGGCGCACATAACGCTCAGCGGGGAATTCGCCTCCCCGCGCACTCCGCCGTGCCACTAAAACCTCCCCAGCATGTTAAAAAAGAAATCCTGGAGAGAGAGAGAGAGAGAGAGAGAGAGGGAAAAAAGAGAGAGAGGGAGAGGGAGCGGGGGAGCCCGCGCGGGCGCGGCGCGCACACGCACCTCGCGCGCTCGCCCCACGCGCGCACACGCGCACGGCCGGGCTCCCGCCGCCGCCCGCCGCCGCATCCCAGGTCATAAAAATTAATACGGGCGGCGGGAGCCGGGCGAGCGCCGGGCGCCGCCGGGTGATTTGCT
>JAUBOD010001009.1:59805-81989 GCA_032353885.1 Nothura maculosa
TGACACGGGAGGAGTGAAAGTGACATAGGAGGGGGGTGAAAGTGACACTGGCCCGTCTGGCACCTGCCGGGTCCGAGCGCATGGAGCGGCTTCGGCCGCGTCCCTTTGGTTTCCCTTGAGGAAACGGGAATGCGGAGACAGCCTGTAGGAGCGTTAGGGAGAGGAGATGGCCATTCCTATCGGGAAAAGCTGAGCATAGTCAGGATTATCAAACTTCATTCCCCTTCAGGCCACTTTAATACCCTCACATGAAGGCTCCTCTCTCCGCCAGCCCTTTCCTCCCCTTCCTTGGGCTGGCAGAGATGCCGGTTTCGTGGCTCGGTCTGATAGAGAAGCGGCGCTGCAGCCCTCGAGCCCACGCTGGAACGCGTCTCCCGCGGCAGCTATCCCGGTGATGGAGGGGGGCAGCTGGAGAGCCCGGCAGCAGCTCCGGAGGATGGCAAAGTACCTGCTCCATATCCAGCGACGCTCCTCCTCTCTCTCAGACTTGGAGGGGAAGGGGGACAAGCTGGTCAAGTCTAGGTGGACTTGACTAAGATCAAGCCTAGGTGGGTCAAAGGGGGAGAATCGGGACCCACAGAAAGGGGAAGGAAGGGAGGTGCAGGTCAGCACTCCTTGCATGGGATGTGTAAGCAACGCACCCAGCTCTTCCCCTCTTTATTTTTAAGGTGCTTTCAGAAAAGACAAGAATTCAAAAGTGGAAAACGGACCCTTGTAGTCTCACTCCCAGGTGTAACCCAGCAGACCTTCTGGGATAGGGCTGGAACGTCGCCTCTGCATCATGGAATGCTCCTGGGGAGAGCTTGCTCCTCCTGAGACCTGCAGGGTGCCTGGCATTCAGCCCCAGTAAGTGAAACTCTCACAAGCCATTACATACCATTTGACATCATATATCACACATATATGTAAATATATAGCACTCTGAACCACCTAATTACTGCCTTAAGGCTTCTAGTGAAGTTTCAGCTCTTGTATATTCCAATTCTTGTACACCGCTGCATAACTATCATCAAAATAACCGTGTTTAATCCTTTTATTCTAAACAGAAAAATACTGCAAATGTGGCAGCTTCTTCAAGGTGCGTCTTAAAGGAATAAACACAAAAAGGCCAACCAGAGCGAGGCTGATCTGCCAGAAGCCCGTTAGTCTCAGCTTGGCAAGCCACGAAGCATAACCCTGTTCGTACCAGATCCACGGAGATCGGAGGTAGTGGAGGCTCTAGGTGGGTTGGTGGAAACCTTCGGCCTTTCTTTCCAGGAATCGGAGCCACACGACACGTCAAATCACTACAGCGGCACTGCAGGGTAACAAGTAGGTGGGTTTCCTGTCAAAAAGACTAAGAAGTGACTTTCAAAGTAATCTTCCTGTATTTGAGTTTGATACCAGTTTTATTCCTGCTGTCATCCATGAAAGCAGTAGTTTCACCCCAGAGCAGGCCCAGGGACCTTCTCCCGTCATCGCGACACCCCCAGCAACCCCAGCACTTACCCAGTGCAGATTCATCTTGGTGGCTGTTCCATGCTGTAAAGAGAGTGTAAGGATGGTTTGGAGGAGTCTGGAGCATCCCCTCCCCTCACCTCCCAAAGAGGCAGATGGGGGCAACATGTTTTTGGGGGACTTCTTAGAAGAACTTAGGCACATCAAGGAGCAGCTCATGTGTGGGCAGTTCAGTTGGCTTCTCATTTCTGTAAAACCTAAAGCAGGAAGAGAAGGATGAGACTTCTGTGAAGGCTGAAGCCAACCCAGGATAGTGGAAGCAGTAGGGAATGGCAGTTAGAAGATTCACTGCTCTCTGCAAGGGGCCTAAAAGCAGTGCTGGCCTTTTCTGTATGACACCTATGGATGAACCAAGGATGCCTCCTTGTAAGAGGTGGCACCAAGGCCAACACGGAGAGGAAATCTCATACCTTCTAACTGAGGATGTCTTTAGGAACTCTTAAGCACAATAATGCACAGACACCAATGTTACTTGCTGCTTAATTCGACCTCCTGCCTGTCCCAGGCCACCCCGTGACACAAGAGCCACCGAAAGCTACTTCCATCGGCTGCCCAATCCTGGCTCCAAAGGGTCCAACGAAGAGCAGAAAGGAAGACTTGACTTTTGTGTGAATAAACTCACATTTGCACCTTACAAAACTTGGATATTTTCAAAATGATGAAGAGAAAAGAAACTTTCCCAGTTCTTCTTGGGCTAATTCAATATTGGCGGCAACAGCAAGGATTACAGTGCTTGTAACATCTTTTATTCAATTCACATAAAAAAAGCATGCAGTATTAATGTAAAATGGTACAGTATTAATGTAAAATGTTCAGTGCACATTAGGTAAACAAGTCATTAGCATACAAACCCATTTTTATCCTCTACACAGGCAAACAGAACACGTTCGGCATAGTAAAATGGGAGGAATCAAATGAAAAGTTGTGCTTAACCTCCAAAAATACAAGCCCTGTGGGTAACCTTAAGAGCCATTCCCTAATTCAAGTGCTGTAACCTCGAAGAGAAAGAGACTGCTACTTTCTATCTACTTAAAACAAGAATTACAGCACAGTTGCGGGCTATGAAAGAGCCCAAGCAGCAACGTTTTCTCTGGCAGACAGGTTTTATGGCAAAATTGTCAGTGTTTTACAGCAGTTCCATGAAATGATGGCATAAATGATGGCGGCTGCTGTGCAGGACACATAACAGTCAGGAGTGGGAAGCATAACCTTTAAAACAAATTCCTCCCCTACATAAATGTGACAAGAGCACTTAAACCCTTCCTATTTAAGGAAGCTGTTAAGCTCAGCTCACATCTGGAAGGTTACCTCAACTGAAAACAACCCCTCCTCCCTCTAAACCCCCATATACCCAAGTAAACAAAATGCCGTGGCAAAGAAGAGAGTCTGGAATGGTTCTGCCCTAGGAAAAGGGTTTATTGGGGCAAAGGGAACATTCAGTTTTACGTAGTCTAAAAAGACAGGACAGGATTGCATGGAAGTCATTAAAAATGAAGTTCACTTGGGAAATTCGAAGCATCCGCAGGTCAACAACTTCTCAGTTGTCTTCTGTCACGTTTCAATTTGGAGCAGACTCAGTTTTTGGTAGTTTTGGAGGGACTGGCACTAGAAAGGCTGCTCGGAATTTTCCTCTTGGTCGACTGGCTCGTGTTTTTATTTTTCCTTTCAGGAAGGAAGGGAGAAACCCAAGGCGCGTTGAGCTGATTGTTCAGGTCAGTCTTTAAAAAGCAGGGACCAAACTTCTGTTCCTCAAAGAGCCTCTGCGAGTTGCTGAAGAGCAAACTGTGGGAAAACTCTCTCTGAAACAAGCAGGTGGGAGGTTTGATGTCATCAGTCGCCACGTTCTGGCTTGCAAAGAGTGGGAAGTGGTTGTTCATATCCAGCTCGGACGGGGAGAGAAGGGAAAACATGGCAGGTTTCCAGACAGCTCTGTCTCCTGGTGGGTCACTTGCCTCTGGACTCTTCATGCTCTGCTCCTCCTCCATCTCTTCTTCCACTTTCTTCTCTGTTTCATTGAGAAGCTTGGAGCACTCGGTCGCCTTTGAAGAATTCTCAGGCTCAGAGGACTTGAAATTGTAGCACGGGCTCTTGCTGTTGTCTGATTCGGACATCATGGAATCCAGCTCGGAAATCTTATCGAGGTAGGCAGCGTCCATGGAGGCCTCACTGGAGGTTCTCGTGCGGTTCATCTCGGAGGAGCACAGAGCATGTAACTTCTTGGGCAAACATGAACTTGTCTTATCGCTGGCTTTGGCTGGGCTTTCAGTGGACTGACTAGCCACAGTGTTTTCTTCCGATTCATCAAAATCTAAGTTCTCAGCAAAGTTTGCTGGGCAGGCCCCCCAAAAACCTGATTTTCCTGCCGTGAAACAGTTCAGCTTCTTGTCGCTCTCACAGCTGCTGGTGCTGTGCTCTGGAGCATCTTTGCTGCAGCCATCCGAGGTGTCACAGAACTCCTCAAATTTCAGTTTTCTCAGAAAGGATGATGATTTCTTTGTGTTTTCTTTCCCATCAGGGGTGTTCAACTGCAGACGACTAAGAGACAGAAAGGGCGTACACGGCGCTGGAAGCTCATAAAGTTCTTCATCCTTAAAGGGGCTACGCTCCTCTTTCTTATTCCACTGCTGTTCTAAGGAGGCCTCCATATCTGCAGGGCCTTCATCCAGGAGCGCCCCCTGACACCCTGGGAATAGCTCCTTCTGCGGGGCACCCTGCGCCTTCGACCCACTATTTGACCCCTCTTGACTGGAGGAGCTTGAAGATGTCCCACCAGCTGCCAGCTGGTGCTCCAGCCTTTCGGGACTCTCTGTGGCCACCAAGGTGCCACACTCAGCCCGGCTTTCCAAGCGGCCCAAGTCTTCCCCAATGCCCTCCGCTTCCTTAGCCTCGCTGGGAAGAGCTCCCTGGCTCCCAGCACTCGCCTGGCCGGCGTTTTTCAGCTGCTGGAGCTGACACTCCATCTCCTCTATGTACTTGTCGCTCCTCTCCAGCGCCTTCTGCAGGCGACTCAGCTCGCGCTCGCTCTGCTCCGCTTTGGCCTGCAGGGCAGCTACTGTGAACCGGCCGAACCTGCAAGAGAGGAAGGAGATGCTAACGCAGGAAAGGATGGGGCCTCTGGCTGTGTTTGGAGCTCGCTGCCAAGGACACAGCTACTGTATGGAGTACTAATTTGGAAACAAAAGCCAGCACTGCACATCGCTGCTATTTATGAAAGAAGAAGAAAAAAATCAGCATATATAATGTATAGGTGGGGGTGAATACCTGAAAAGCCCAAATTAAGCTATTAGAGGTAGTAAGGCAATAACAAGCAGATTACCCTTCCAGGGGCTGGTTCTATCAATTCAACTCAAATATGCATGAAGAATTATCCCCTAAAACAATGGCAAAGATTTATGATAACATTTGAACAGTGGTCCACATCTTGAAATATTTACATTCAATCATTTTCCTACACTGCAGCAGTGTTTTACAATACATTTCCTACCCAATGTCACCTTGTCAACTACAAAATGCCAATATGAAATTCCGAAATTGCCCGAGTCCTTTGTGGTGGTTTTAAATACTTACGTCGACCATTCATTTCAATTACTCTCCGCTTAGACAGACAGCTTCTTCTCCATGACTATCACATGGGTGGCCCTTCCACTGATTACAGAGCTACTTGTTTTTTCAACTTCAACTTATTTTTGGGCTGTGACAAGCTCATTCTTCCTCAGCTGCGATGCAGAAGAGGCCGCTTGGGGCCTGCAAAGGTTGGGCTGCTCTCGTGGCTTCCAGCTCGAGCGCATTTTCAGCTGCAGAGACAGAGCCCTCCTCCTCCTCCCCATCCTCCCCTAGCTTTCAAGAGTGACCTTCCCCAGAGGGCAGGTGAAGGTTTCAGCTACATGCCCTGACTAATTCCAACCTGCCGCTGACAGCTGGGCACGAGGGAATTCCCTGCTCCATCCGAGATGTTCAATTTACGGAAAGAAAACCAAAAACAATTAAAGTTCTGGTGTTATTAGGAAGGAAACTGCAGCCAGCCTAAAACTCCTGGTGTTTATATCACAGAGAAATGACAAGTCCTTCTGTGGGGTTATGCTAAACCTCGCTTTCTACCTTGCAAATCCATGTGGCAACACAGGTTTGTGCTTCACTCCTTCAGTGCTAAGGCTGCCTTGCATTTTTTTTCCTGTTTCTTAGTCTGTCTCTACCTCCCTTCAAAGTCAGAGGAATTTTTCCCTCCCTCCTCCTCATGACTTCCCCAATTCCATCCCTCATCCCATCCCAAGATGCTGCTACTGCAACACTCAGACCAAGGAGGGCTCCGTGGCAAAATAGCCACAAAACTGTGCCTGGATTTCCAGAAAACTGCCCTGTCTCTTCAGCTCTGACCACAAAACAACAGGAAACTGCTCCATGCTTCCTACTGGGAATGGAGGAGGAAGGAGGAACGTGATCCCTGCTTCCTCGACCAGACAGATCCAGGAGTTTTTATTTTGCCTCCCTGACAAAGCCAATCACACAGGATTAGAGACTCAGCAACATCTATTCTGCTTTTAAAAAAGCAGGTAAGAAACGATACAATTAGCTGAAGAGTCGAGCGACACGTAGAAATATGATTATATAAAATAAACACCTATTCGCCATAAGGTACCTAGTGACTTATGGAAACGGTTCCAGGTCTTCAGCTGCCTCCTGGCCTCCAGCTATCTCTCCAGAAGGACACAGGTCTCATACAGTAACTGTTCCACAGCTGCCAGCCCTGGGCACATGTATCAGACACTGTATGGGGACACTGGGTGCCTCTCCTCATGCAACTGAAGCCTTTTCACAGGTCAGGCCTTTTCTTCAGCTAGAGCCCTTCTTCTTGCCCCAACCACGTTCCAACTCGACACCAGAAACCACAAGTTCAGCATTAACTACCACCTAGTGTCAAAGAAGAACCAGCTCCGTTGGGTTGTTCCTTTTCACATTACTCCACAACTGCTCCCTCTCCGTGATGCTCAAAGGGAGCTGTAGGAGTTTGGGTTCATGTTGGGCAGTCTTTGACCTAAAATAGATCAAATTTCTATAGGTTTTTCTTCCTGTCTTTACTCACTTCTGTTATTTCAGCTTTAAGGCTTTATTTTCAGAGATCACTGTCATAGCAGGTCTGCCTAGTCAAGCTCTCAAATCCATATGGATTTAGTGTAAAGCCACAAAACCTCACATAAATATTTTTTGTGTGTGTACATCAAGCAGCTGTAGCAAACAGACTTTTCCTATATAACCATATACAGGACACTGGGCAGGTTAAGATTCCATAGAAAAGACAATTCTCCAATTCTAATCACCTGATGCTCCCAACCAGAGAACAAACTGTGGCTCTCGTCCATGTAATTGAGACACTCAGCAAAAGAAAATATGGCTGCAGGAGGCATCAGTTATTTTTCCTTCGACCACTGCAGCTGGTCTTCAAATATAACCCTCCCTTGGGACTGCAGCCTTGCTGGGAGATGGAGGATAGGCCATTTTTCCCTATGGGAAGGCAGATGCCTGGACTCATTTGTAAGCTCAGTGAAACTTCGTGAAATGTAGATTGAATTAAACAGGGGGTGGCACGAATGGAAGTACTGGATGAGGGTAAAAAGTGAATGTTGTACACAGTGACCTACAGACTCAACAGGATTTTGGGGTGGAAGTAGTTGCAGTCACAAATCAAAGCAATATAATTCATAAAACTGGAGAAAGAGGGAACAAAAAGAAAAAAGAAGCAAAACTCAAACCTGAAACCCTAAGAGACGCAACAATTTTCTGCATGTCATAGATAGTTTTTCAGGCTGGGATTTTAACTGGCAGAAGAAATTAAATATTAAGGGACAAGCCTCCTAAGAAGCTTAGAAGTCTGTTTCAAGCTCATTTGAATCTAACCATTCATAAAATACACTATACCCTGGAGTAGGCAGACTCACTAGCTATTTTCCTTCAGGTAAAAAGCAAATATTCCTTTGCCAAAAATGCTTTTAGATCCATTGTGCTCTGCCAATGGACCTAACAGTTTTCCATTTTAAGTAGAGCTGGATGTAATAGGGCTTCATCATGCTGCAAAACTTGAGTTTCTGAAGTTTCTCTGCTACCTGAAAAAAAATCCTTCTGCTTTGCCCGAGAACTGGCAGACTAATTCAGGTTTCTAGCGAGAATCAATGCAGAAACTTATTCCTTCTTGCTTTTCAGACATATAATCCAATTAAAAGATGGTTTAGTATTGTGGCCTTCACATCTATGTTTTGATCTAAATTTGAACTGTGGCTCTGAGAAACTTTTCTCTCAAAAACACTTTTCATGAAAAAAAAGATGAATTAGGTTTGTCAATTAAAAACTGTGCATAAAAACAAACAAACAAAACACCCTGACACTGATGCAATGTCAATTTTATTGATATTCGTGACATTTTCCAGCAGGTTTTAATGGACACAAGCAAAGGAAAAACAACCCAAGCCCATGATAAAAGGGAAGTTTTTTATTGACCTTCAAAGGCAGCTAATTATGTATCCCTGTGAGGTAAATCGGGAGTTAAGTTTGTGCTGCAAAGGGACTGTTCATCTGCCCTCAATGTTTCTGGTGCTATAAAGCAGAATCTACTAAATTCCTGGGTGGCAACATTTAGTGCGAATGTCACTAGGTGCAACGCGAACCACAACTTGAGCTGATGGGACTGTGAATACTGACAAATCCCATCAGAAATAGTTTAATTGATTCCAGTATTAGTTACATAAGCCTGGGGGTTAAGCCCGATTCCACCCCTGGCGTCTTGGGGTTCACTAAGATCTGCAGGACCCGGAGGCAGGAGCACTGTGGTGTTCAGCAGGAAGTCCCAAATCCACCAGAAAGCTGTTCAGCAGCTATTCCTGAAACTTGTCTTTGCAGCAACATGAATAAGTGCAACAAAAACAACTGAGTAGTCATTATGAGTAGCTAACTGTGGCTTATCTGCATAGAAAGACTGATTAGAGTGATGTTGCTGGGATATAAACTTACTGTCCTCCACTCTGGATTTCATAAGCAAGATAAGGAAATAGAGTTATTGCAGTCACTGAGCAGTATGTGGAACCTACCCGAAGGACCTTTAAAAGATCAGTTAGCAAAGTCTGCCAGAGGAGCTAGAAGATCCTTTTTAAAGGAGTCTCACTGTATCTGTTAGGCACGAGTGTTTTCTTGCAGATCCTTGCATTTCTGGAGCACTTGCTAACCCAGCAGTGAATTCAAAGCAGGACTGATGCTAAAGCTGGTGGAAATGGTGCCAACAGGCAACTTGGTGGAAGCTGAAGTCTTAGACTGTTCCTGAACCACTTTAAGCCAAACACAGCTCATGTCCTCCTAACAACATCCAGCCACAGCTCTGGAGTTACCATGAGGGAGAGCCGATTCCCAGCACATAGGCAAGATGTGATTATTTGTTTTGGAGGTGGGAGAAAAAAATGCTTAGGAGATGGAAAAAAAAAAAAAAAAAGACAGAAGTGCAGACATGGAAAGGCCAATTTAGTCAGCCTCTGGGTTGCAAAACAGGCCCTAGTACTGTCCAGTTTCCAATAACACTTGGGACTTCTAAGGACAGCAATTAGCTACTCTTTTAGGCTACATGGGCAAACAAAGAGGAAATTAGAAAGTCTGAATGGGACTCCCCTCCCTTCCCAACATTTTCTTTTCTGGAACACAGGGATCATACATGTCTCTTGTCGTGGTTTGGAATGATGAACAGGTTGGTGAGCATGTACATTGGCTGCATAAGGATTGATTTCATCTTCAAACTTGTGGGCTAGAGCAGAACCTGCAGAGCTGTCCTCTCACACTACACACACACAAGAGCCACCTGCCCAAGTCATCCTTTCCACTCCAGAAAAACCATGTGTAAACCGTAGGCTAATGCTGCCCTTAGCTTGCTAAGATCTAAACCAGGAGCAGTTTGGCTAGAGCCACAAAGACCACGCTTGCAGAAAACCAGCGACAGCAAAGGATGCAAATCCAAAAATAAGATCACCTAAGGAGCACAAAATGGAGAAATGCTCATGAGATAACCCCAAAAATGGTACCTCAGTACATAAGTGTAATTAGTATGACAGAATTGCTGGGTTTGGAAGTCACTGTCACGTTGCTTTAACTGCTTAAGAGAGAAAATTAGTAAGAGACACCACCTCAGAGAGTGATGGCCTCACGCTACAGAAGCCTGATTCTCCAAACCTTGACCTGACAGAAAGTTATAAGGGATTCTCCTTGAACTGAGAATTAAATCCACAGAATAAATGCTATAGGGAGAAGAAAATGGACCAAACAGAAGGAGCCAGAAATTCTGTACTCTCTCACAGGCCTTCTGCTTGGATAAAAGAATACTCAATTTAAAAGAAATCCTTCTAGAACAAAATAAAGTTAATTGCAGAATTCAATCAATAAATGCAGCCCTTCAGTACAGGCCAGACAATATAAGGACAACATCATTTGCAGTCAATGTATATTCCTTTGATGAAGACTTGCCGTGATTCTTTAAGTTGTGTTTATCACAAATCTAAGAGTATAAATACCACAGTCTACCTTGGAGACACATATACAACCCACGTACACAACCCACTGTTTTAGGTTAGAGTCCTACAACAGTTAAACAGTCTATAAATAAAATATGGCAGCTTTTAAAATATTTACATACTTTTGGGGTGATCTGCTATCAACTTCAGCTTTTAGTCGCAAATTCTCTCTTAAAAGGCTATTGTTTTCCATGCTCAGTTTCTTATTTGCCTAAGGAAAAAAAGTAAAAAAAATAATTAAGTATACAGTAAAACAGAAATGACTTCTAATATTTATAAGACAAGCTGTTTCTGCTTTTTAAAGAGACAGAACTAGAAATGTGAAGGCAGGAAACAGCCCTCAGACAGGGACACCACTTAAAAAATTACCAGGGGAAATGGCTTGCAAAACTGACTAGTGAACAGGCATTTTTTATTTATATTCCCAAAATACACTGCAAGTGTCCTATCTAGGGAAATAAACACAGCCGTGTTAGTTAGCACAGAAAGTCATTAAGGGGATGTACTAATGGCAATTCTGTGTTTTTTTTTCCACATGACTAAATACTTTAAGTACATTAACATTACAATGTGCAGGTATCAGCAAAACTGATGTCCAACAGCTTCCCCCACCCCAAATTAGAGGAAGATTGCTCTTTTTTTTTTCCTTTTTGTTTGTTACTTTTAAAGCACCATTATCCTATGGATGCAAATCCATTATGACAAGCTATTTACAGTCTTCCTTCACTTTCCTCCATGATTAAGGTCCCTGATTTAGCCCCCTTCTTGCTCATTGAATTGAGGTCAATTCCTTCTTAGTTCAGGGAAGACACTTGTTAACAAGATACTTCCTAGCAAGGGAAGTTTTCCTGCTGCCGCCTTTCACAGCCACGAATGTCACCAGCCTAAGAAGGAGAAAACACTCCTTGCACTACGGAGTCTGCTCCGTCTCCAGGTGCTGAAAACAGTGCTGGTGGATCCCAGACTCATGACTTTGTGAGATGGCAGACAGGGAATGAGCCCAGGGTCTGGAAGTCTCACTGTCAAGGGGCAGAATGGAACCTCCCCAACTTCCTGCTCACCCCGCAAGGGCATCTAAGCTGTAAGCCAGGGATCGGAATAGGATCTGCAGGTGTGGTAAAAGAGCTACACTGATGATCTCAGGTAGCACAACTATTAGTGAGGGAATTTCCTCTGCTGTACTACGGAGCTTGTATTGCTGCTTTACATTTGCTTTGACCCAATTCAAAGTCATAGTGTTTAACTTGGGAGTCTCCTTCCAAAGACATTAAGATGTAAGGTGCCCACCAGCTCTTCAATCAACCTGGTTTTAAAAAGAACGCAGCTACATTCACATTTTCCAGGGACTGTCTCGCACAGAGAAGTGTGACAGATGCTCTACATTTTTGGCTTGGGTATTTTAAGGGGAAGGAGGTTTCTAGTTGCAAATCAGATTGCAAGAGGAAAGGGCTGCCACACTTCTCAGCTTGGGGCTGTTCCGTGCACACTCGCAAGTGAACGGAGGTTGAGAAAAAGGGCCAAGTGACTTCAGGTACTTCGAGCACTGGGCAGCTGCCGAGTGGGAAACAGATGGGAAGAGAGTGCTCAGTGCTCGGATCACAGCTTTGGACTTGGTCCCTAAAACCCATCTAAATCTTCATTTGGATCTAATCTTTACCCAATTCCAAAGACACTATAAACATAAAAACTTTGCTTTGCTAAGGCTCAAGTTACACTCAGGGAAAAAAAAAAAAGGAAGAACAATCCTGGGCTGCATTATTATTTTACTGCTGCAGGGAAGAAGTTAGGAACTCCAATCACCACAAAAAAGAGGCACTACAGTTCAATGCAAGTAAAAAAGACACGTCCTCCCCCCAAACAAACAAAAAAATCCCTCATCAAAAAACAAACAAACAACAACAAAAAAAAAAAACCCAAAAAATCCCAAAAAACCTAGCCTAGCTAAGCAGACAAGAATCCCTTTTTTTCCAACTACACGTGACTCGAAAGTTCCTGGGATGCTCTCAGAAGGGCATCTTGAGTTTTAAAGCTGAAGTCTGCATGCAATCCATTTATTTAAACTTGTTGCTACTTTGAATTATTTTTCTTCTTTATCAAGCAGGGTCCAGGATCTGCTTCAGACCACAGAGGTCTCCACCTCTAGAGGTAAATCTAGAGGCATCCCATTAAAGACAACAGAGTGGCAGAGCCCCATGCATCTGTGGCAGAAGTTAAAATAGAAGAACGCTAGGGCACCCTAAACACCAAAAGCCTTCAGCTAGTATATCCTAAATGCATAAAGCTTTTGCAGGAAGCAATCCAAGACTGCTAACAGAGGAAATAATGATAGAATTTTGAATAAATGCAGGTCAAATTTTATCCCACTTGCCTTTCAAATTTGCGTTGACATTTTGTTCTTATTTAATGTTTGAGATCATTCTTCTGGTGCCTGTAGCTAGATTTTTGCAAGGTATTTTTATTTAGTTGTACTTTCATGTGATTCTTTATCTCTTGTACTCTCCTTTTGCAGCCTCTAGTTTTGCTTTTTAAGACAGTTAAGGTGTATAAAAAGCTGCAGGTTTCCAGTAAAGGATTTTTTGGTCATAAAATGCTGAAGTTTGTCTATTTTAGGTCAAAGGGGCAAGTCACTCTGTCTCAGCAAATTGCACCAAAAATATTGGCTAGCAGGGAGGGCAATAGTGCAAAATCTGCCTCAGCCAATTGACTACGTTTGGCCACTGAATGTTGTAAAGTAGATATATTACATAGATTATTGAAAGCCTTAGAAATCTGGTCATCAATACTGGAGACAAGTGCTACCATAATCCAATTATCAAGCCACAGAGTGACAGAGGAGCTGGAGAAGAGTCACATACAAGACTGCCTAGAACAAGCAGTAAAAGGCGACATTTGCTAAGGCTGTATGGAAATACTGTGATCCATCGACGGGTGCTGGAATTCAATTTTTTGTCCTGCCTTTGTATCCAAGAAGTGGCAAGAGGCCTTGCAAACTCTTACCCCTGCTTAACCAACATGAAAGAGCTACAGCACAACTGAAGAAACATATTTATTACCTCCTTCAACTTTTCCACATTATCTATCACCTTTTCACATATATCATTGGCAGCTTTCAGCTTTTTGCTCCATTCCTCCAGGGTCTCTGGGCCAGTGGTACTTGTTTCATCTGGTGACTGGCTAGCTTCCTCACTTTGACAAGATAAGGATGACACTGTAGGATCCAGAAGAGACTTCAGTTGTGTCTGTAAACCGATGTTTTTACCCCTCAGATCTTCCACTTCTTTTTGCAGGGATTCTATTTCGTCCTGAAGGCATCAGAAATTAAAAGATCACAGGAATTTAGATAACAAGGTAGATTAATTAAACAATATTGGCAAGTTCCCACTGCACTCTAGCAGCACAGGCTCTCTGGCTAGCTCAAATGCCTGCCTTTACTTACACAGGGCTCAGTGTGCTCTGCTGCAGGCAGACTTTTATGAACATGCATGCTGAAACACAGCACAGGTTTTAGTGAAGGGAATCCCCTGCCTGTACGCCGGATCCTGAGCAAAGTGGCTGGCAGACCACAGGCTTTAGAGCATTCAGCTCTAAACAAGGCTCTACTTACTCGGGCGCTCCCTGAGATGATCTCTGGCATAAAGTGTGTTCTTAAGGGGATTCTCTGCTAATTCATTTGCTGTTAATTGAGTATGATATACAAGAAATACCGTGAAATGTGGCATGCTCCCTACAATAAAAATGGACACATGACTGCCTGGAAGAGCTTGCTCCACGGCAGCAGCTGCACCAGTACAGAAAAGTCCAAGGCAAAAATTCTCAAAGACCAGTGAATAAGGCTCTGAATTGCATTAGTTGGGAGCCACAGAGAAGCACTGACTTCAAAAACACTCTGTTTAAAAGGTAAACAGACATTTTTTTTTCCTGAAATCACATCTTTGCACTGTCTGCCATGCTGACACTTGAGCTGTTCAAGCTCAGATTGCTCAAGCAAGCCAATAATGATATTAACATAAATCCAGGGCATATTTACATTAATCATGTAAGTTTCTTTTTCTTTTCCCCAACATGGGAACAATCATTTTTAAACTGGAAGGTTTTTCTTTTAGAAAAGATTTATGTTATCTTATCCCTATCCATTGGGTTTGGAGGTGACAATATAAACAAACAAAATTTTTTTTCTGGTTCTCCATGAAAGAAACCTCACCATAGGTATTCCTAGCATAAAAGAGAAGCCTAACTTCCATAATGGTAGGGATATACACGGGGTCCACTTCCTTTCTCTCCTTCCCCTTGCTATGAGACAGGTTTCCTGGAGAAACATGGGATGTCTTCATAGAGCTGCTGCTAAGGAAACAACAGCTGAGAAGAGGAATCAAACGTGAATCTTATTGAGAACTTCTCCTTTCTTCTTAAGAATATATTTTTCAGTAGGAGAGTGGCCAAGCATTCAGTCGTTTTCAGAAGACAATAAAGCATCAACAATTGAAAATTAATCTATGCTAGCAGATTCTAGTGGGCAATATCCTTTAAAAATATAGTCTTCTGAGCAACACGGAATACATCAAAAGAAGTCTGTATTTGTAAAACTAAATATATATATATATACATTTATATGCCTGTGCATGTGTAAAAAGATAATCTTCTCATCTCACCTAGGGGTGGAAATTTCCATGCTCCTCAGGAACTGGTTATACTTGGCTACCTGTAAGTTAGAAAGTGTTTCACTGCTGACTTCAGTGTCATCACTTCGACTAACAGCCAGTTCTTTCTCTTAACTTCAACCTGAGGATGGGATTTTCATGCAGCTGAGTTGCAGATTCTCTATCAAGCTTTGCTCAAAATAAATAAATACTAATAAGAATACAAAATAAAAGCAACACTAGCACCCTGAAAGCAAGGAGATCTTCTGGAGCTGTTATTGTTTTGTTGTGGTTCATGCGAAAGGTCACAACACTTCCCACACACCCACCTCATACTCTTTGTGGAGTAATTCAAGCCTGGTTTTACGCAGGTGTTTTCTGACTGTTGGACTAAACACGGGATCACTTTCACTTGTTCCTCCTAAAGCAACACAAGATAAAGACTCAGTAATATTGTTTCTTTCACAAACATTTCAATGTTAGTCATCCATTTTAAAGTGTTTTAGTGTTTTTCATACTATTATACACACACACACACACACACACACACACACACACACACACACACACACACACACAGGTAAACAGTGGACAAAATTACCACAGTAAAATTTAAATTTCTTTCATTTTCATAAGAGGTGACAGGGAGTATCTCTTAATGATGTTAAGATGTCAAAATCCTCTCAAAATTTGAAAGGTCAAATTTGTATTTTTGTTGATAGAATCCTATTTTATTGAAGACAATACTATTAAAAGAAGCGAGGGGGGGTAGAAAAAAAACAAGTTTACATTAATTTAGCACAAAATTATGCAAATTTCCAATGTAAAATAATTTACACTTATTTTTCCCTTGAAAGAACTAGATATCAAGGCTGATATTTCTATCTCAAATCAAGATCACACTATTTAACAGTATTTTTGGGGATGTTCAGACCCTCATTCAAGTTGTATATTTTTGACTTCTTTCTTTATTAAGAGACATTTTGTTCTAAAAAAGAAGGTGAGGGCAAACAAAAAGAAAAGACTACATGCTCACTCAAAATTCTGCATCGAAGTATTTTAGCTCCCAGCTAAATAATGCCCTCTTAGGTCAGAAGGTTGCGATATGTAGGTAGGTAGAGTATCTGAAGTGAGATGCACTTTTCTTCCAATTAAATGCATTATCCATCATGATCTAAAAGAGCAGTCATCAGAGCTGCTGGGTACTTGCTGTCTGTGAATAATCAAACCATGGATAGAAGCATCATCCTTGGAAGTTTTACCTTGCAGTTACGCACACTCCTAGCAAGGTGTAAAGTCATTTCTTCCTTAAATACCGCTATAAAACATACACAAATCTGGACATCTCTGAGCTTCACAGTTTAAAGTCAAAAGTTGTCCTTACCTATAATTTCCTTGCAGGGATTTTCAGGTGTGATAGGAATCCTGCAAGCTGGACACTGATTATTGTTCTTTAGCCACACGTCAATACAAATGGAACAGAAGACATGGTTGTTGACACAGATGACTGGGTGACGCACCTTGTTGCATTAAGAAAAAGAGCAAGCAAACAAAGAGATGCTATTAATACTTTATCCCCTTTACAAGTAACGAAATAGGAAAACATACTACTCCAATTCCTCACGTTTATGGTTGCACTTGATCATCTTGAAGATCTTTTCCAGTCATAATGAGTCTATGTTTCTAAGCCTGGTCATAAACAGGAAAAATGCACTATTGTTCTTTCTGCTGGGTGAGAAGTGATCTCCTGACTCAGCAGCTCCAAGCTTCCCCATAACTGGGAGCACTCAAACTAAAATCATCTCTGCAAACCTAAGGGCCTTGGCTCCAAGAGCTCCTTGGTACACAGCGTGGTGGGCACCTCTGTCACTGCATTACCCCTTATCCCTATGACTGCAGCCAGCCACTCCAGTGAAACCCACTCGCCTCTCTAAGCAGAGGGAGGCCATGCAGGAACCGATTTCTGAAAGGAATGGAACGAGGGACTGCCTCTAGCAACAGCCAACGCTTTGCCTTGGAGGAGGCATCACTGAAACGGACAGGATATCAGGTTATATTTAGCCCAAATGTAATTACCTGCAAGGAAATCAACCTTAAGAAGCATAAGGGCCAAATCTACAGAGCAGAAATATGAACTAGTAATTACTAATTCCACCCTCCTGCTAAATATGCATTACTGCTAAATAAGTCATCACCTAAGAATGGGGCAACCGAAAGCTTAAATATTCCAATCAGATGCAGATCCTTTCCACAAGCTTCCTTCTCTTCCAGACCAGCAGTGTAAACAAACATTTAGAAAATATTAATGATAATGCATTATTCTCTTGTCACTTAACTATAAATCCTGTTTGAAAGCGAGTAGCATAGAGGCACCAAAAAAAGAAAACAGAAAAAGAGAAAAGCTTCCCCTACATCTACACCTTCCTGAAGCCTGTGTTATGGCTTACAGTAACAGGCACTCTCATGTCTCTCAAGACTTACCATTAATATCTTCTTAAAAATAATTATTTGATTCCTCCATCACTATCTTTGTCCTAAACATCTATTTTGAGACATAACAAACAGTAGTATCTACTACTTTCCATTCTACTGCATTGCTTTTATGAAGCTCTTAAAATCCAAATTTAAGAGAACTCCTGTAACTTCCAAAAAGCCCCATGACCCTCAAGACCTTCCTCTTTCTGCTTTTAGAAAGGTAGTCAAGCTACAAAGCAAGATGAAATGTTGGCAGGGAGAAAGAAAGCAAGTGGAAACAAGACCTAAAAACCACTCTGGAAAACAGGCTGGATGTGTCCTGTAATAATCACCCCTACAGCATCAGTGTTGCCCAAGCTAAACAAAGAAAACCCAAGCATTTTACCACTGAAATACATACGAATCACACTCAAGGCCCAGATCTGTCAGGCTCTTCCCCAATTTCCTTTCTGTGCCTCTGTCACATTATAAAAAATTCCATCATGAAAGTTCTAGGTGCCTAAGGGTTTGTGTGTACACAAACAGAAATGAACTTCCTAAAGGTGTGAACAGGAAAGAAGTGATTTCTCAAAGTGGCTGCAGAGTCTCACCTCTAATTAAGGAGGCTTTTTTATGATTAACGCAAGTGTTTACCCACCAACTCTTGAAGAGATAAAATAATACATTTTCAAGAATCAAAAACATATCTTTGTCATTTACTTAAAAAAAAACAAAAACAAAACTAACCTCTTCCAGCTTTCCCACTGTCACTAAAAGAAAAAAAAAAAAGAAAAAATACACAAAAAAGAGAAACTTTTTTTCTGCACCAGCTTCCTTCTTACTCAGGAGGAGCCAAAGAAAAGTTATGTGGCTCTGACTGCATATAAAGCAAAAGAAAACAGTAAAATCTAAATAGAGAAAGATATTTCAGGAGTGTAGGTTTCCCCCCACGGGAGCAAGAGACCCTCAGCTCCCCAATCCTGACACACAAATGCACTTCCTGCAAGTGAACAATTATTCCATATCTCCAGCAAAGTAGTAAGTCGGAGTGATTGCTCCCTAGGGCACAGTGCCTGAGATTTACACACCTTCACAAGGCTCCCTGCAGCGCTGCGGCACGTGACTGTTTTCCAGGGCTCCCAGTGCATACAAAGCAAAGGAGGCAAGTGAAGCTCTGCAGGGAACACAAAGGCCGGGCTGCAACTTCTCCCCAAGAAGGCTGCCAGCTGCTGCAAGCCCGCGGAGGGGAGCTGACACTGCCTACTCGGTACCCAAAAGCAGCAAACTCTACCGTATTACAGCGCCGTTTCTGTTCCGCGGGTGACCACAGCCGCTAAACAGACTTCAGCTTCTCAGGCAAGGCTTGAGGTGGACAACTTTCCCGAACTTCTAATCTCTTCCCATTCAAAATGCAAATACTGATGATGGTACCACGCTGCTGATGTGCACTGAAGCCTCAAATCCTGCACATACCTATGCTACGTTAGGGTACTTATACACCTTTAAGCTGCATAAACTGAGCAGCAGGCATATGTGCAGAAGAAGGCATCTAATAGTCCTGTGTGAATGTCTTGAAATACAGGAGGTATTCTACAACACACAGGGAATTGTGTGCCCAAACCCCTGCAAACTGTGAGCACTAGGCCCAACGGAAGAGACCCTCTGCCATTCCAGACTGAATAAGCCTGGTAGATACAGACAGAAAAGAGAGGCCTGAAACAGTGGCAAGTTTTCCCGAGTGCCAAGTGTTTGGACAGTGATGCACTCAAGTACAAATAAAGTTAAGAGGGCTGTGCTAAAACAGCATTCAGATTGTAAACATAACATGCATTCGAGCAATTTAACTCAGTATAAGTGCTTACTTCCTCATTTGGCAAACAGACTTTACAAATATACCGACAAAACGGATAACAATGTTGTTCACACTCCCAATGCTCCATTAAATACAAGGAATGGATGACATTACTGAAGGAGTCTTTATCTATGTTTTTTTACTGTCTCACCACTATGCATGGAAACAAAATTTTAACATATTTCACTTGTTTGCATCAAACCCTTTGCAAATTTTGCAGACGTACATGAAGATGCATTTTCTGATTGTAGGGTGGGCCACACAGTACATGTGAAGCCTGTGCTACAAGCACTAGAATATGTTAACTCTGCATTCTACTTTCTTCTTTCTCCCACAAAACAAGACAAAAACTGCAAGACTGTTCTCTCAATATTAAACAAGACAAAGTTTTTCCCTCTCTAGCCTTGAAAAAGAGAAAAGCTTTTTTTAAAGCTTCTTTCACTGAAGTTACAAGCTGCAGAAAAGGACTGAAGTTGAAGTCTGAAATAACTTCAGACTTTTGGGAAAGAAAGTGTTCACTGAACTGATTACAGATGTCACAGGATTCATGTATAACATTAACATACTAATTCAATGACAGATACCAAGAAAGAAGAAGGGGAAAATCTCTTCCAGTACAAACTCCAGCATGAAACACCAGTTCCTAATTGATTTCAGAATTAAAATTGGAAGTAGGGGACAGTGGCTTGAAATGAGGCTTCACAGAAGACTATGAACGAATTGCTAACTATTAAGTGCTTAAATAACTGGAAAATACTAAAAGGAGATTTAAATTGGCAATAAAGTACCAGCTTGTTTTAATCTCGTTTTCAAAGAAAACACACTCTGAATACCAGGAAAAGCGAATTTGTACTGTTCGCTACTTATATTAACCAGAAAAGGAGAGGAGCCAGGGCCACAGCTGGGACACTTTATTTCCACAGAAAAGCTAAGAAAGGCTTGGCCCTGGTTGCTGAAACCATGAGGCTGCTGAGGCATGTGGGCAAGAGGGGACATCTGTCTGCTCTTCTCACCTGGGCTGCACCCATTTTGCACCTCGAACACATCAATCCCTTTGCCATTTTATCATCACAAGCAGCACAGATCACAGGGCAGGTGAAGTAGAAAGAACCAGAAGAGGAAATGCCAAAGTGTGAATATAGGAACTATTTGTATTTCCTTGTCATTTCTTGTTGTGTTTTAAGAGGTTTCCTTTGGTTTGGGGCACAAGGAAATGAGAAAGAACAGAAATGGAGAAAGACAAAAAATGCGAGAAGCAACTAGTGACAGCTACTAGTTTTGTGGGCTGCTAGAGAAGAATGGACTGGCGACAGCCTCCCCTGCGGAGGGGGAAAAGCACGAAACCCTCTTGGACAAGAACGAAGGAAATGAGGCTTTTCCTCCAAAGCGCTGGCACATTGTTCTGGATTTTTTTTTAAATCCACTCAGTTGCACAACTTTTATTTACAAACCATTTCGCTTGTTCCCTGTGATACTGGGCTCAGATAAAAACTTGCCTGAGCTTTTAAAACGCTCGAGTCCCTACAGACAAGGGCGGGCCCCTCGGAACCGCCGCCCTCAGGGTGCTGCCCCCAATACTTTATCTTTGCAGGGGTAGGGGAGAGCTGTGGCCCCTGTCCCGTGGGGTCACAAGGTCCCCAGCACAGCAGAGGTGGCAACAGGCCCCCCTGCCAACTCTCCCGAGGCCGGGATTGCCCCATTCCCCAACTCTGGAATCAGGGATCGTGACGTACTCCTGGGATCCCTGGAGATCCTCGGATGCAGCTGGGGATGGGATCGCCCCTCCTGGGCACCGCGGTGGTGGGGGAGCGGTTGTCCCGCATTACTCCAAGGCGGGATTGAGCCCCTCTCATAGACCCCTCCACACACAAAGGGGCATGACCCCCTTCTCGAGGACCGGGTCCCCTCTCAGGACTAGCGGCTCCTCCTGGATATCCCGCTCCTCCTCCGAGGAATCCTCTGCGAGAGAGAATCACGCACCCGCCTCCCCCGCCCCCGCTCCCCCTCGCGCCGGATCTCGCCCTTCCCGGGGCCGGGATCGCCCCCCAGCGCCCTCCGTGCCGCTCGCAGCGCCCTGTAACGCGGCGGGGCCGGACAGGGCCCCTCCGAGCAGCCGCCGCCGGTGGAGGGGCGGACACGAGGCCGCCCGGGGAAGGGCGGCGGCGGCGCCGTTACCTTGCCCAGGCAGATGTGGCAGGTGATGGGCAGCGTGAGGGAGAGCGTCACGCTGGGGCCGCTCTGCGCCATGGCGGCGGCGGCGTGGAGCTCTCGGCCGCTCCCGGCCCGGCCCGCGGGCGGCAACGGCGGCGCGTAACGGCTGCCCCCCCGCGCCAAACGGCGGCTACGGCAAGCGCGCGGGCCCAAGATGCAGCGCGCGCGCGCGCCGCGGGAGGGGAAGGGAAGGGAAAGGAGGGGAGGGGGCCACCCTGCGCCGCCATGGCCGCCGGCCGCCCTCATCCCCCCCGCGCGGCCCCTCAGCGGGACCGCGGCGCCGCAGGCAGCGCTGCCCTGGGCGGCCTCCCTGCAGGGAAGCGGGCCCGTCCGCACACAACGCTCGTTTTTCACCGTTTAGTCGAATAATTTGTGGAATAATTTGTCAAATAAGCACAAATAATTAAGTCCTAACCATCCCTCCTGCACACTCCGTTCTTCTCTCTCTGATGGCGTGACCCATGGATGAGACCAACTGCAGGAGAACTGCAGCCACTGTGCCCACCAGCCACATCACTGCCTTAGTGCCCACCACTCTGGTGTCCACCACCTTGGTGGCCATCACCTTGGTGGCCATTGCCCTGGTAGCCATTGCCTCCATGGCCATTGCCGGCCAAGTGACTGTGCAGGTGCAGGGACACTGAACGATGCCTGGAGGGATCACATAATCACCTCCACAAGGCAAAAGCTGAGGGCCGACACTCCAGAGGGCTGTGCTGCCATTCAGAGGGACCTGGACAGGCTGGAGAGTTGGGCAGAAAGGAAACTCATGAGGTTCAAGAAGGACAAAGTGCAGGGTCCTGCACCTGGACAGGACTATTGCCAGGCACCAGGACAGATTAGACCTGCTGGAAAGCAGCTCCGCAGAGAGGGACCTGGGAGTCCTGGTTGACAGCAAGTTAACCATGAGTCAGCAGTATGCCCTCGTGGCCAAGAAGGCCAATGGGATCCTGGCCTGCATCAGGAGGAGTGTTGCCAGCAGGTCGAGGGAGGTGA
>JAUBOD010001009.1:82072-181361 GCA_032353885.1 Nothura maculosa
TGAGGCCGCACCTAGAGCACTGTGTGCAGTTCTGGGCTCCCCAGTATAAGAAGGACGTGGAGCTTCTAGAGAGGGTCTAGCAGAGGGCAACAAAGATGATTAACGGACTGGAGCATCTCTCGTATGAGGAGAGACTGCGTGAGCCGGGCCTGTTTAGACTGGAGAAGACTGAGAGGGGATCCGATCAATGTCTATAAATACCTGAAGGGGGAATGTAGGGAGGAAGGGGCCAAGCTCTTCTGGCTGATGGCTAGTGACAGGACAGGGGGTAATGGGTACAAGTTGAAACACAGGAAGTGCAATGTCCATATGAGGAAGAACTTCTCCACTGTGAGGGTGCCAGAGCCCTGGAACAGGCTGCCCAGGGAGCCTGTGGAGTCTCCTGCTCTGGAGATCTTTCCTGTCTGCCTGGATGCAAGTGATGTAAGATGTAAATGCAGGAAACATACACTTGTTATGTTTTGAGCTTTAAACTGAACCACTGAAATGTGAAAATACATACATAAAAATACATTTATCAAGCACAAAGCAAAAAGCACAGGAAGGCAGTGAATCCCAGTGAATACATTTTTCTTAGCTTTATTTCTGTATTGATTTTTACTGAAAAGCAGACAATAGCAAGAGCAGAAAGGATAAGTACATGAAAGAGAAATCAAAACCAAGGAACTACATACTACAATTGACTTGTGAAACCCTTTTAAATGAGTCAGGATAAAGCTGGAACCTTTTCAAAGGCATGACTTTCCCTGCTTCAAAAAAGTATATGTAACTGGAGAGTGACCTGATAGAGAACAAGATCTGTTAGGATGAATATATTTTCTCTCAACCAAAAAGAGCTCATAAAAAGTAAGTTATTTTTTCTGAATAGGCTGCTAAAAGGAATGTATTTTCTGTTTAAGGAGGTTAAACTTATTTGTTTAGCAGATTTCTGCTGAAGTTGGATGCCTAGACAGTGAAAAAATACTTCAAAAATTATTTGTGATCTAATAGTGCCTGAGGTTTAGTTGGGATTTATGGGATGATGTTACCAACTCTTCTGGGGCACAGAAAATATTTAATTCTGCAGTGCTGAGAGAGAGAGACTGCAGAGAGGGAAGGAGAGAGCTGGAGGGGTAACAATCTGCTGCAGCTAAGGGGAGCCGAGAAATGTAATGTGAGGACAGGAGGTAGCGAGTGCTTAAAGCGGCCGAGGCGGCAGTTGTGCAGGCAGGAACAGGACCTTTTCATCCAGGCGCTAAGGCTGGCGCCTGGAGGAAGCGGGTAGAAACCTCCCTGGAATGCCTGGAATGTCTGCCGAGAGCGGAGGAGCACGAGCCGGGCAGGAGAGCGGCGCTGGGTCGAGTGCTGTGGAGAAAGGACGGAAAAGGACGGGTTAAAACCCAGGAATCTGAGTCACTCGTCCTCTCTGTTGGGATTAAGGTTTAAACTTGTTAAATTCATCAGCTGCTTCCTTACGTGCCCTGGACATTATAACAGAAATGAAAAGTTATTGATGGGTGTTTTAGAGAACCAGTTTAGGACAGGATAAACTGGTCAGAGCACAAAACTAGCCCAATAACTAACTCTTTTCCATTTGAGACTCCTTCCTGCTTTTTTGACTCTGAAAAAACAAATGAAGTTGCTGCATTTTTTCACAGGCTATGGATGTTTTAGATGTATGTAAGACATACCCTATATTCTCTCTATATATGACTTTCAGAATAGCATGTTGTGGAGAGAGAACTAGGGGAGCATTGGTGATGGTGCTGGATAGTGAAATTCAGTCCACATGATAAGCAAGAAGTAATGCAATCGTACTAGTTCTAATAATTCAGATGTGTTTGGGTTTATAGCTTTATGTTATGAAAAGCCGACTTGAAGGCTGTTGTTTTTACCTACACCATTTAACCGCTGTTGTTGTTTTTTTCTCTTTTTCTATATTTTTTATGATGAAGTTGAAGTGACCGTGGGAGCTGCTGAACAGTGACAAATCTGAGTATCCACTCTTACCTTCCACTTCTGCAACACTGAAGTCTGGCTACATTTGCCAAAAGGCTGGATCTTTATCTTTTAAGAAGGCTTTCTCAGGCAGTTTTACGTGTTTCAGGGGAAAATACTGTGAAGTTTGCCTAAAAGCAAGAGTAGAGGTTCAAACGTAGGTTTCTTCTGCCTAAATTTGGAATCGTGATCCTCAGAACAAACTGCTTTCAGAAAGGGGAGTGAAGATAGGCTACTTTTTCCCTTCTCCTGTGAATTTTGCTATTGACCTGCTCTGCACAGTGTCAACCTTCCTGTGCAACTTCTGCCTTGCTGGGTCCTGCTGTTTGACTCCCAAATGAGCCAGACTCTCAGTCTGCCTAAGCCCGTGTTCTTGATGCTGGAAATATATAACTTGCCACATATGTTGTGTAAACTCTGTAAATTACTCTTGCTGCTCACTTTTTGAGAGTTCCTGTCAGACTTGCATTTCAAAGAAAAGGTTAAATTTGGGCTTTCTTTTTAAAACAGGGGCTTGGCTTTGGCTGTGGAGAAGATGCCAAATGTTGCACCCACAGAGAGGAAATGAAAAGGAGGCCATAGGCCAGAATGTAAATCTCTGGCCATTAGGTATGTGGACCTACCCAAGTGAAAGTACAGCTTTGGAAATTTAATCATGCTGGATATTGACAGTGATGTATGAGCTCGGTGCTCTTAATACTCTCCTTCACATAAAACAATCAAAAATGACAATAGCTTTTACAGAGGCAGTTTTCATTTTGATTTTAACTGCCCTTTTATCTCATCCTGAAGTTAGAAGACGCCTCCTGTCAGGCACCATTGTCCGTAAAGGAATTTAAAGTACTTAGCTCAGACTCAAGATACCTCACTTTTACACATCTAAAGTTAAGTGCAAAAGATCAGAATCCATTCTTTATGACCCTTTTTTAAGACGTTTTTGATCCTGCCCATGTGACACTTTTGTTTCTCTTGCTGCACGTCAGCGTGGAGTCAAACAAGTAAATAAAAATGCTGGCTCGTATTTGAAGTCAGTGGTTCCACCTGCGTGCCTAGAAGGTTCAACTAACTCTCTTTTTGCTGTTAAGGAATGTGTAGGAAGTTGATACCCTGTCAGGCCCTTTTTCAGATGAATATTTTATCTGAACAAACTGAGGTGTGTTAGGATGACATCCTAGGGCAGGAAGAAGTTCCTGGAGTGCTATGTTGTACAGGCCCTCTTTAACACATCTTCTATGACTATGGATTAGTCTATTGATAGTTTCATGGGCTCTTTGGACAGCTCAAAATGTGAGGAAATGTCCTCTGATCCCAAGGCCATGTGGTGGGGTCCAGCTCACGTTCGCCTTGCCTAAACTATCCTTCCTGTGAAAGGGTCCCTCTTGTCAAACCTGTGCACTGATCTGCAGCACATACAGCATCTTCTGAGCTGTGTGAATGAGCTAGTCCATTAAAAAGTATGGATAAACAGTGCTCTGTCCGTATCTTATGCTTCTTTTATTCACTAGCATATGCAAAGCCTTAGTAAAATAAGCAATGTAACAGAGAAAAGGGTGAATTTTAGCTACTTTTTAGCTACATGGAAATCCCTTTCTAAGTCTGACATCTCCAAAGTTGAACTGCCTTCAGGAAAACCATGCTTCTACCTAGCCATACACAGAACATCTTTGAGACTGGGCTATCATTCTGCAAATTGTGGCTGCTGCTGGTGCTCTAAAGTTCCTCCTTATATCGGAGTTTGGACTGCAGAATACGTTAGTGAGAAATACCTATGTTACTGCGAGAGGACTTTAGTGTACTATCCATAATGACAATCAAATGTCATTATGACAACCTCAGAGTGCAGCTTGGGGTTCCTCATACCAGCTGGGGACTCATCCCCTGGGATGTGGCACAGATGGAGGCAAAGCAGTGCAACACGCAGGAAAATTTGAGAAAAAGCTACAAAGATCGTAAAAGTCAAGGATTTCCATATTTTTTTTCCTTGGAGCAAGGAGAAGTTGGAATGAACAGTGTAAATCTTAATGAGTAGATTGTGCTGAGCCATGCGGTTCGCCTCAGTTGTTTTCCCCATCTCAAATGTTTCGCGGCCAATGAGAACAGTCCTTCAGAGCAGAGATTTATAATGAAAAGTCTACCCTAATTGAATTTCTTCATTAAGAACACCATCAAACAGATACAGAACACCTTACACCACCTTGTTTAAATTAGATTCATTTTTCTGATTAATTATTAAAAGGAAAGTTTAAAAAATCATAAAATCTTAAGTGCTATTAAAAATTGATTAGGAATGCATTCTTTCATTGACCCAGTTTGTATATTTTTAAAATTTTTTCATCAAAGCTAATACATTTGAGTAGCTGCCTCATGCAGAAGTTTGTAATCATTTGGTCATCAGTCAATTAATCACAGCTTCATAAATATTGATCTCAGATTACATTTATTTTTCATTCTTGAAAGATAGTTTTTTATTAATTTAGGCTCACTCATGTACATTGTGCTTGGCACTGAAATTATTTTAAAAGTCCTATTAAAATTTAATTGGAGTAGCCAGCCAACAACGCAGGCCCCGTGTGTGGTGCCCCTCTCGGCGGGTTGAGGTTCACGTCAACCTGAAAGGTCCTGGGTACCCAAAGCTTGGACTCACTGACATGCTCCTGTCACCTGTAGAAGCTGCTTTGGTTGGAAGTCGCAGGCTGGTGCTATCCGGAATAAAAGGAGTAGTTTGCAAGGATGTGCAGGAAGCCCTAGTAGACTTGAATATATGGGGGGCAGGATGGCGTAGATGGAAAGCAGCCCAAAACCTCCACTGGGCAGCAGGAATGCTTTCCCATTCCATACTTTCCACTGAGATAGGTGAGGAATGTTTTCCCATTCCATACTTTCCACTGTGATAGGTGAGGAATGCTTTCGTGTTCCATACTTTCCACTGCAATAGGCTTGGATCCTCCCTCCTCATCTCTAGTAAGAGGCATTTTAAGATAAGCCACTGTTTCCCAAAACCTGACTTGAGTGCAAGTTTCGGGGTGGTTTGGTCATGCAACGAATGGGACCTTTTACGCCTCTGAAAAGTCCCAAGGCTCAGTTTTAATGGCAAAAGTCAAAAGTGGTTGCCAGTGGTTGCTCATCGTTGCCATTCCCGAACCATGTTCATTTGGGCACATCTATTCTGAAATCAGCCTCAAATAATGGGCCACTGTGATTCTCACTGCCAGTATGAGCGGGTGTGAAGCCCTATCAGCATTGCATATTTTCACTGAGATTGGCGTATGCAGCATGGAGAATGAATCATTTTTAAGGCTATTCATGTACTGAAGATTGAAAAAGACAGTGTTCCAGGTCCTTGAATCGAAATGATCTTTTGGAGTCCCATTCCCCAAGCAATCTATATTATTCCTTTACCACATATCCTGCTGAAATGCAGTATAACATCCTCAGATACACCTGTTGTATTCAAAAACTTTTTTTCCCATTAAAATGAATGACACTGCAGTAAGTTCTCAGACCTCTTTCATTTAAATCTCACTGTTACCCAGTGCTCTTCTGTCCTTTCACAAAAGTTGTGCTGTAAAGACTGTGTCAGAGAAAGCACATGAAGAGGGCATCCAAATAAGATGCTAAATAAGCTGAAGTTGTCCAATAAAAAATGTGTTCCCAGCGTTTCTTTGGAACATGAGCGTGGCCATCTGAAACAGCCATCCATTTCTTCTACATTGTGACAGATCCTAATGTAAGTGGGAGCAATGTGTTAAGTTTTATGATTTAAAACTTTGTAAACTATCAGCTCTGTAATCCTGGACAGTCTTTGCTGGCACAAAAAAAAAAGGAAGGAAAAAGCTCCAAAGCAAAAGGGAGATATGACTCAAATAAAGCTCCAGCTTTTCCTGGCTTTCTGCTGCAGACACCTGCAAAATGGCCCAACTGGAGTTTTTGCACTGAAGCATTTTGCTACTAACTCAGTGCTCAACGACTTCGGCACTTCTGAGAATATCAGCTTTAGTTTAATATTGAGCTACTAGTTTAGGAAAACGCGTCATTTTCTTGGATCTTATTTTAATTGATATCACCCTGAATACAGAACTCATTGAATTCAATATCTGAATTCTATCTGAGTTTTGTCACTCTAGACATTTGTCCTTGGTGCAGAAGCAGAGACCTTTGGAGTAGAGTGGTAGCTGGGGCACGGTATATAGCACCTTGTGGGACTAGGACTAGGACTACTCATCAGCAGGATGTCTAAGATGCTGCAGATCCACAGCAGTCTCAGGCTGTTTTTTGGCTTGCCCCTGAAATCTGCAGTTCCAGTTTCTCTATCCCTTTGTACAACAGTGCTTAGCAAAGATGTTTAGCATTCAAGTAATTTCTGTTGTTGTCGTCTGTTATGGTAATGTTACTAGGTTAAAACAGAAACACTCGACCTCACTTTTAGTAGCTTGGTAGCTTGTCAGACATGACTTCAGAGACTTCAGAGTGCTCCTGGGACACCACAGCTCAGGTAAATAAACCTTCGAGGCTACTTCCAGGAAAAACACGGTCTAAGAAATACACTGCTGCACACATCTTGTACATGAAATAGATGAGAGAGAAAGAGAGGAGAAGATGTAGCATCCGTCCGGAAACTGCTGGAGTTTAATAGCTTGTTTGTCATTGTTTTCCAAATCTGTCCCGGAGGTGGGGGAGGAGGTTATGTTGGGAAGGAAATGGAAAAACGGAAAAGCAAAACCAGAAGCAATTGGAGCAAAGAGCCAGTGGGGAGAGAGGGGGCCCGATGTGAAAACTGCAGCAATATTCTGGTGATGTTGTCACTATCCATCCACCCCTGCTCGAGCAGCAGTTGCAGCTGCTCCTCCAGCAGCTTTGCTCCAGGCTCGCTCCTCTCTGCAGCTTCCCCTGCGGTGAAGGAGAAGAGGACGTCGCATGAGGAAAGGAGGGTTCCCCAGTGCCCCGTGAACCTAGGCTGCATGGGGAGTCCCTTGCAGGGCACGCAGGGGATGCAGCTTTCGGGCATCTGAGAGATGAGTGGGGCTTTTCCCAAAGATTCCTCACAGGATTCGTGTGAATCCTGAAAGAAGAAGGTATCGACACCCAAGATGATCTCCACAAGCCCCTCTGGGAGTCACTGCAGAGAAAAGAGCTTTCTAGGACATGATACATCATGTACTAAGATACACGTTCCAAGTAGAGTACAACGTAGAGTACAATGTACAATGAATAAATTCATTGTACTCTAGAAGTACATAGTTTTCTCCATTTGTATACTAAGATACACATCCCAGGTAGATTAAATTAGCTGTACTCTAGAAGTACCTAGTTTTTCTCCATTGACTATAAAGGGAGCCTAGGGAAGGCAGACTAGACACTAAATAGTTTTTAAGACAGATGAGATCAGAATAAAGACACGTTTTAATGATCCCTGTAAATATGATTAGAAAAAAATGGGAACTTTGCCGAAAAAATAGTCTTAATTTTAGTGTTTTTTTTTTGATCATATACTAAGTTCAGTGAGTTTAGAATCAAGCAGTTTATTGTCTGCAGGCAGAAAATCAAACTTGCTTAAAATCCATCTTTCCTTACAAATAGCTAGAGTCTTCCTTGCTGATAAATCTGGAAATTAACCATTTGGCCCAATATATCATGCCAAGAACTTTCCTTATAAGTGCCACTTCCTACAAAACATCCTTTAAAAAGAAGTGCACTGTGATATTTTGGGGAGGAATCTTTTTCTACGTAAAGGCATTAGTTTAGTTTGTTCATTTACACATTTTTTTCCTCATCTCATGTATTTTTCACTATTAAAGAAAAGAGCTGTGATCAGTGAAAAGAGGGAAATAAAGGCCGCTGATGAATACATATTTGTTGAGGGAGATTATAGAGAAGCCAGACTGACCCATCATCTGCACTGAAAAATATAGATAATTTGACCATTAATTGCTGTCAGCAAAAATCTAAGAACTGAGAACTATATTGGTGTTTTACCTCATTTTCTTGGCTGTAGAGAGTTAAATAAAACTCCAGTTGTTTTAATGGTCTCCCAAAAAGCCCCCAAATTTGGCAAGAATTGAAGACTGGGAATCCAGCCTGCAGTGGCCGAGCCCTGCAGACCTCAATGGTCGGAGCATCTACTGACTACAGCAGGATTTTGCCCTGAGCACAAAGGGCCCTAGAATGGGAGCAGAGGCCACATTGCAGCTTCACCTGAAAATGCAGCTTATAAAGCCCATAAAAATGTGTTTTTCCTATAAAAGACTATGGGCGTTTTAGATTCAAATTAGACACCTTTAAATTCGGAAGGAGAACGCTACTCACACTGGTAACTTAATAGCACATCTAAATGTCTTTTAAAAGACGTCAATTTACCTATTAAGACCAAATAGACTGTCTGTTAATTTGACAGAATATCCATGTTCCCTGAACTTGGGGCTATAAAAATTGTTCATCTGCTCAGTCACAGGCCATTTAATTTTGGATGCATCATTGCCAGTTGGTTACAGTAATTAGCATTCCCTGTATTGCAGCGGCTTCCCTCAAGCTATGCTAAGCAGGCTTACCCGGCTGTATGGAAACATAAGCAGCCCTGTGCAAATGAGCCCGGCCACCCATCTTACAGACAGAAGCCCCGGCTACAGCTTCTTGGCTCAGGGTGCCCTATGTGCCCACCTGCAGGTCTTATTTACTGGTTATTAATGACACGAGCTGCAGGCAGCTGGGAAAGGCACAGCGTGGCAGTTTAAACCCCCCTCTCTAAACTATCCTTGCAGCCTTCTCAATTCTTTGATGCACACCTGATCTTTTTTTTTTATTATTTTTATTTCTTTTTTTTAATACCACTCCTTATACTGTTTTTAATTAAGTTTTGGGGATGCAAATCAATTCTTCAGATATACATAATATATATGTGTACATGAAAGCTTTCAAACTGAGGCATATTTGTTAATGCAGTTACTTGCCACGTAACACACGGGAGGTTTCAAACATTTTGATCAGTCTTTCCCTGTTGCGATCATATGTTGCAGATATTTCGGTTGGAAATGTTTTTTCTTCCATGTCTGCCAATTCCTAAAGAAGTGATTTTATTGTATTTTTTATTTTATTGTATTTTATTATATTTTATTTTTTTTTCCATAGAAGCACCAACTGCCAATACACGGTTATCGGAAGCGCTGGAATCGTTGTAAAGGCCGGAATAAACAGTACAATAGTGAAAGCCATAAATAAATTAAAGAGGGGCCAAGGTTTTTGCCGGTTGTTCCGCAGCCTCCACACGTTTCCTTGTCCTGTGTCGCCTGTTTGTGCTTCCCTCTCATTTCCTGGGAAACGGGTGAGTGGTTGTGCGCACGGCAAGATGCAGCACTAAGAATAATTCCCCCCATTTAATCCACTCCGCTTTGTGCTTCTTAATATACTGGAAGGTAACTAATATTTAATACCATGAAATGTATCTGTGCATGTTTAATGATTCAATTAATCAGAGAGAAACCTTCTTTATAATTAAATATAGATAGGCTATAGTCTTTTCTGCTCGTTGAGTGATGCTGCTGAGAATAAGGGATAAGAATAATTTTATACTATTACTCTGTTTGCCTTTTATTAGGACTCTGAACTGTTTAGGTGAATAAGATCAACCATAAAACCACATTTTTCCTTAGAGTTATGCACTCTGCAATTTCTGTATTCCATAAAAGTCTCACGATTTGAATTTAGATTCCAGTCCTACAAAGACTTGCACATGTACTTAAGCACAGGAGAAGTTCCACTGATGCTAATGCAGTTATTTGCATTAAATTTATATATATATATATATATATATATATATATATATATACTTTTATATATACTTGAGGCATTGAAGAACTGGCTTTTTGATTCTGAGCTCTTTGGAAAGGAGGTTGACTAATACTATGTATACTTGCAGTGTCAGACCATTATTTGATGGAGACTTGTAATAATAATTCATTACTTTCAATTGAGTAACAGTTTTATTAATCTGCTTCTGGGCCTCTTGATTACTTAAAGAAAAGTTACAAATGTCACTGCAGTTTGTATTTCTTTTTCTGCAGTTACATGTGAAATTCTATTACTATAGGGTACAAAGAAGCCAACTTTCTTCAATGTAGTATGCAGATGGGATGCATATATTGGCAAGTTAATAAAATAAGGTAATGATATACATGCAGGCAGATTTAAATATGGAAATGGAGGAGATTTCCTGCTTCTTGACTTCATATAAATTGTTGAATATATTTGTTTAATGATTTATACAGAGCCTCCAGCCATAGCAACTAGGTGCTGTTTACAAAAGTTAAAACATAAATTACATAGACGGGCTACAATGGGCTTTATTAAATGACCACCTTTGCTGCCAAGGATACCACATGTTAATAGTCACATTCTGAGGCCATACCTATCTGTTGAAATGCCTTTCTATTTACCCACTTCCTCACCAAAGATGCTTACCAGTGAGTCCAGCAGGTACAGGCAAATGCCATGATATGCCACCAGAAAAGCAACAGTGTTACGCTGTAAATTATGTGCTACTTCTCATATAAGTATTTTTAAATGAGTATGTTTCTAAGTTTTTGGGAATACAGCTGAATATACTTGAGGACTTGGAAAAGAACGCGTGCAGACCTTTTATGTATTCAATCCATCTGGGCTGGTAAGCTTAGGTGGCAGTCCCAATTTTGATCATTTGACCTTTCCACACAAGGGCATAAAAACTTTATTTTTTCAGGTTTTTCACCATTCACATTTCACATACTCATATTTACAACATATATATTTACCTTTTCATAACTGAATATTGTTCCTTGTGATCCTAATGCAATAATAACTTACCCCCCTCAAAACAAACAAAAAATGTTATACTAGGCAAGGAGACCTAGTTTAGAGAATAAAGACATGATTATAATCTTTCTATAGCACTTCAGTCAAGGAGGATCCATGATTTTGTTTTTAGGATCACCTTAAAGCAGAGAAAGGAAGGGTTTTGCTTAGTTTTGCCCAGATGTCTAGAGCAGATATGTTATTGAAAACCTTTCTACTTGGACCTTAGAAATAATGGGTACAAAATGTGACTGATACCCTTGGAACTAGATACTCTTTCTAAGCATTTGGTTAATGGCAGTAATATGCTGCATTTAGATGTATTTGATAAAAAAGGTGATATTAAGTGAAAAAAAAGAAAAAAAAACTTTTATGGATAAATGATGCATTCTACTAATTTTCAAAATAGATTTTTAAAAAGTATTTAATAGGAACTGATGACATTCAAGTAGGATGGTTATCATGTTTAGAACATTTAGTGCCTCAATATATATTGTAAAGATTAGTGGTTAAAATTTTAAGAACCTCTTTGTTGTTACCATTCTTTTTGCCTTTCATTCCAGCAACATGAGCAATGGTTGCAAATTTGGAATATTACACTTAGCTATATGTTTTTTGAATATGATCAGAAGACAAACATTCCTAAAAACATAGTTATCACAGGGCTGTATCGTTAATACTTCTAAACATGTTGTATAAGATATACAAATATCCCTTGTTTAGGAGCATGAAAAAAAAGTACAAAGAATAATCAAGCTAATTTCTTGCTGGGTCCAAACCACAGAAATTCTCATGATTTAAATTTTCTAGAAAATAGAATCAATGTGAAAGCAGCTCATGATAAATCTACAGCAGAAATTTTAGAAATGCCTCTTTGGATATTCCTCAAGATAACAGTACATGGAAAATGAAGTAATCCAGTATTATATTAGGATAGTAGTGCTATAATTACACTAATGCAAAGATAGATACAATTACATATCATGGTAGAAGAAAAAGAAGAGCTCATTCCATCTCAAAAATATCAGTAGCATTCTTTTTCCACTAATAAAAAATACTAGGATTAGGAAGGCAATTTGAATACCTAGTGAAGTACATAGAATCATGAAATCATAGAATGCTTAAGGTTGGAAGGGACTTCAGAGGTCATCTAGTCCAACCCCCCTGCACATGCAGGGTCACTTGAGCACGGGACACAGGGCTGCATCCAAGCGGATTTTAAAGATCTCCAAAGAAGGAGACTCCACAACCTCTTTGGGCAGCCTGTTCCGGTGCTCTGTCACCCTCACTGTTAAGAAATATTTCCTTAAGTTCCTGTGGAACTTTTGGTGCCTCAGTTTGTGGTCATTTCCTCTAGTCCTATCGCTGTCCACCACTGAAAAGAGGCCAACCCCCTCCTCCTCACTGCCTCCCTTGAGGTATTTATACACACTGATCAGGTCCCCCCTCAGCCTTCTCCAGGCTGAAGAGGCCCAGCTCTGTCAGCCTCTCCTCAGGTTGGGGCAGATGTTCGGGCCCTGATCATCCTCGTACATCACAAAGTACAACTCTTTTAAAACTTTTATAAGAAGGTCCTGTCTCAATTATATGAAAAGCCACACGGGAATTGTTTGAAATGGACTATTTGAAAGGGATTGTTTCTGGTGAAACAGTCAAAAATGTAAAGACTAAAGGCCTCTTATTTCTGTGGAAAGCAGTGGGCAATAGCCATCAAAATCAAATAATCTATCATTTCAAAGGAACATCTATAGGGATGTGTGAGATCATTATTGCAAACCTAGAGCCTAATTTCTGGGTACTTCAAATATGAATAAACTTCACTGAGACTGTGTGGATGCAGTAAGTTTGAAATTCTAAATAATTGGGCAACTGAAAAATAAGGTTGTAAGAATTAAAAATTTTGTAAGAATTATGAATTCTACAAAAGAATCAAAAGTCTTTTATCATATTTATTAAAGAAGAAAGCTGACAAACTAGAGCAAAAAAAAATGCTTTACAAAGCAAAATTTGAGGGACACAAAAAAAATGTGCAGAATCTGAAGAATGAAATAGCCAAGATGGTAGAGTTGGTAGATGGTAGAGTTTGGTAGAGTCTACCAAATGGTAGAGTTTGGGCAGCAGATAATCTAACAAGGAACAATGAAGAGTGGAGAAAATAAAAAAATATGTAAGGAGAGATAGAGAAAGACAGCGAGCTAGCACGAGAAAAAGCTGCCTGTGAGATCTGTGGAGCTGTGCCTGAAAGAAGTCTAACAACTAAGTTCCTTTTAAATCCAGACTGGACAAAACACTAAAAATATCCAGCAGGGAATGATATTATGTTGGCAGGCAGATGGAATAGATGATATAATAAATCTTGACTACTTCTTCTTCCTGTAACTCTGTATTTCAGTATAAGATATTCTTTATATGCAAATGTAGCATAGACTATATTGAATAAATAATGTAGTCATGTTGTGGGATTTTTGTTGTTGCTACTGTTGTATCCTGGGATCTCAAAGTGCTTTACACTGAGCTAATGTGTAATCACTGATGTAAAAACACCCTTGTATCACAGCTGCTGGCACCAATCTCACAGCAACACAACTTTTTATTTTTATTAATTTATCTATTTAGATGTATTGTATTTATCAATTATTCTAGGCAATGAGGAATGAATAAACAAACACATGGAGCCAAATCCATTAGAAAAGTAGTTTGTTTTTTTGTTTGTTTGGTTTGTTTATTTGTATACCCAAACAAGCCTTTAAAGACAGCAGGTATCTCATGATCCCTTCTATTCAATGAAGGAAATAAACATATGGATGAGATACCAGGAAGAGCTGCAGGAATTTTCCTCAGCTATTAGAGTGCATTTATTCCTGTTGAATATTGACTCCGGTGTAGTTACTTACCCACTCCCAAGTATCTTTCTCAGGTAAAATATGTAATATCTAGTAACTCCTCTCACAAGACTTGGAGAACAATGTAGTGGATGATCAGTCTTTCATGAATAATAAGAGAATAGAGAAAGAAAAAGAAAAAAAAAAGAAAAAAGGAAAAGAAAAAAGGGAAGAAAAAACAAAACAAAACATGAGGCTGCTGCATGCTGTAGCCTCATATGCATAGTTGAGATATGGACAGAATACATCTCTAACCCTAAGTACTGGGAAATGTCCTCAGCAGGACTGATTCCTTGTTGTAAGTTTTGCACTGCATAAGCAGTGTAAGGCAGATGACCTCTTTCTTTACGGCACAAAATTCCTAATGCTATTTGCTGTCTCTCCACAGTGCTTTCAAAGAGGCTGTAAGGTGTTAGAATTGAAAACCACATAACATTTCCTCTTTGCCGTATAATTCATCAGTTCCATGGATTTGTGTAATATTCAACATTCTCCCAGAAGCAGAACTTCATGCACGTTCTGAACTTAATACTGAGATGTCCAGGTTTTATATTTTAGACTTCTGTGAGAGAACAACTCTGCTTTGAGTTTATGATTTCTGCAAACTCAAGTGTTTAGTTCAGCATTCTGCAGAAGAGCAAAAAATATCTTGGCTAGAAGTAGCCACAGTTTTAGTTGTACATGTTATGAAAAGAAATAAACTGGCCTCATTATTTTTTTAGTACATATCTGAAATCTTATTTTGAATTAAATTGCGTATGAGTTGCATTCTTATGTTTCCTGTTTGGACATATTTATATTTCTATTTTTGAGCAAAATTTCTACTTTTGACCTTCAAATGCATGGCATTTCTAGCATTAGTTTCTCCCCTTCTCTCACTTGTAGACTGTAAATTAGACTTGTTTATATGAGATTTCTCAGGCAGATTCTGGTATATTCTGAAAACATATCCAATGTAAGTGGGATTCTTGTTTCTCATTGAGGGCTTAGTTACGATAGTAAAAGAAATAGTGAATAAGAATGGTCTTGGATAGGTAAGTGAATGTCATGCTAAGAAACTAGGAAGGAAAATAGGCTGCCCCGGCACTGGTTAAGGTAGCCCATTGCTTCCACCTCCCTGGAAGCTGTGGAATCGGAGCAGGCTGAGTGTGCGCAGCAGAAAGGAGAGCGGTGCCTCTGCAAAGACTTGCATGTGAGCTTGCCAAGCAAAACTGGTGCTTGTGCATTAATCTGAATTATCACAGCCAGTTTTCCTTTTGTAGCCAGCTCAGTCACAGCATCATGATCTCTTTCTTAAACAGGAGCTGAACTGAACCCAGCATGGTGACAGCACTAGGAAAGCTAGAGGAGGAGAGAATAAAATTGACTGATATTACACAATTTAAGAACCAAAAAGGCTCTGAGGTCTGACACAACTTTCTTTTCATCTAGCTATTAACATTATAGTCCTGCTTTCCTTTAATACTGCCAGTTAACACTCTTTGCCAGAAAAAAAATCTCAGAAACTTTTGAGTTTATTATTATATCATTTTCTTTAATGGTCATTTTTAATTGTTTTCCTCTTTGTGGAAGTTCTTTTTTTTCTTTTAAGATCCTATTACAAACTCCCAGCATGAACTCTCTAAATTTTAAATAATATCCTAGTTTTAAATCCATTTCTTACTTCTAACTTGACCACTTGTAAACATTTTCATCATGGTATTACAAGTGGGATTGCTCACTTATAAACCTGTAGTTCACACAGAAATAAACTTGTTGGCTATGGATCAAAAGTCATTAAACCCAAATTATTCTATGGGGCTTTGGATCAGATATTCTGTAAATCGTACTCAATTTTTAATCCTCCCTCCATCTCCTGTTTTTCCTGCTTTAACAGAAGAGCTGTTCATCCAGTTATTGCTGCATCCAGTATTTCAGATGTTGCTTAATCCTGTTCTTGTATGGAACCTTCTCATCTATTTTTCATGCATTTGAAACTCTCTGGTATCATAGAATATTTTCAGTGGTTTCCCCCTAGCAGCTCACAAATCCTTTTCTCCTAATCATGGCTCTGCATAGTGTTTGCTGTTCAGCACGTATTCCCTTGGTGGGTTAGCAGTTCCCAGAGTCTGGGATAAGTTGCAGGACTGAGGTTTGGAGAGTTTTCAGAATCATGCAAAGGTTTGTGAGAGAAGAATATTTGGAACTGCGAAGATTGAAAGCTTACTCATTATCATTTTACTTTATTTTTCTAATTTACCAAAGACTCAGTAATTTTTTTTTCCAAATTTCTCTCCAAAGTGACATAGGCAGCAAAGCTTTTACCTTCACAAATATAAATATGTAGTTACTCTTCTCTTCCTAAAGGATCATTGAAAACTAGCTATTATTGGCATGGCAACTGGATTTGCTGGACAGTGTTAAGATATGCCTGAGTGTAGATGGAAAGGACCATTTCAGTGAGAAAACTAACAGGTCCCCAGTTCTTTCTTACTCAGCAGAGTAGAAGAGATTATTCCCAGCTCCAGAAATGCTTGTTGACATTTTGTTTTTCCATTTGGGTAAATATTACCATATCCCTAGATAGATACCAGCATAAGTGTCTTCAGCTCCAGGTCTGTAGTAGCTCCTGTGGCATGTACAGTCCCATGAGCATAGGATGAGTGTTCATCACCAGGCCACTGTACAACTCTTGGCTGCGTGTGGATATGTTTTGCTTTGCTTTAACTTTTTTTGGTGTCCTCAGGTGCCATGCTGACCTCCTCTAGCAGGGTTGATCCAGCTTCTCAGCAGCAGCTGCAGTTGGAGCTGCTTGGGTAGGCTGCAAATCTTTTCTGCTGACTAGAGCCAGGGGAGTTTGGAGAGCACAGCACAGCGCTTGCAAGCTGAGTGCGTAACACAGGTGGTTGGGATTGTGCAGAGAGATGGAGTTGAATTTCTAAAGGCTCTTGGCACACCTAAATGCATTCCTAGAGGGATCTTCCAAAGCCAAGCAAAGCGACAGAAATGTGCCATTTGTTTCACCTGACTTTGAGTATTTAGTTAACTAGTTGACTAGTTTCTCTGAAGAGAGAGAGAAAAAAAGTTCCAATTTCATCCCACTCAAAAACAAGTGTCTGAAGTACATGGGTTAGACAGGTCTATCTCATCCCACTGAATAAAAGGAGTAAGAGAAAATTTACTTTGACAAACAAAAACAAACATAAAACCCCACCTGTATTCCTACCATTGAGAAAAAAGTGTAGAATCAAATAATTGTGTAAAATTAAGGTTATGGGAGTTCAGGAAGGCTGCACTTTTTAACATACTTTTCCTGCTAGATATTTTTTTTTGTGTATTTGTTTCTAATGGAATACGACTGTGACCCCTTTTGCTAGACATATTGATTATCAGGCAAAATATTTACTCCTAGGTCTAATATCTCTGAGTAGGTATAGTTGAATGAAATTCAAAGTCAGTTCAAATAATTTGTTCTTTTTGGGTTGTATTAATAAAATGGTCTCATACCTAAAACAAACAAACCAAAAAACCTCCCATCTGTTTTTAAAGTTATTGTATTTTCCTGGTCTCTTTTGTAAAAATACATATATGTTTTAAAGTCACAATTACATTTCATATCAAATAATTAATTGATTCAAACAGAAATAAATGAAGTATATGAAATAAGCTATAAATGATTATCCAGGATTTATAACCCAGTTATAGACTGGATTATAGTAGTCCTACAGATTGGAACTTTTTTTATTTACCATTTATGATGGTTTTACTAATCTGAAAAAAAATTATTATATTTATTTTGAATGCTAGCAAAATTTGATCAGGATACATCTATCCTGGTAAATGGTATTGGAAATCTCTTGTCTACACACTGTTGGCCTGGTCCTGGGGATGATCTGGAAGTTTATGGAAGACAGAGCCAATGCCCAGTAGGAATTTTGGAGGAGGTCAACCTGTCAGAGGGAATAGTAGAGCTAAACTTAATTGTGCTCATCTGTGCTGTTCTGTGCAGGTTGAACCCACAGCAGTGACAATTTAGGGAATGTAATAGGGAATATTGGCTTCACTGGTATTGCTGTATTGTCAGCAGTAAGTGCAATTAAGAAAAGGGAAGAAGAAAGAAGCCTATATTCACTCTTGTAAGAACATATATGAATTCCAGAAGTAAGGTTATCATCATCACTTACCTCAGTGATGGTGATAGCAGCCTGGCTTTCTCCTTATGACATGATAGAAGGAGGGATTTATTTATTGATTTTGATTGGGATGGCCTGTTCAACATGACAATGTGCAGAGGCACAACTTAGACACCTATATCCACAGGTGCAGCACATAAAAACTCCTTCTCAGGATTAATGTTTGGGACTCTCAAAGCCACCTTTTTTTTTCTCTAAAAAGTTGCAATCCTAAGTTCCAATAGTTTTGTGAGGGACATCATTGTTAAAATCTGTGTAAACAATCTTTGGCAATATTCCTCTTTCTCCAAGTACATCCCCAAGTAATATTTTCCAGGCTGTTTAATCCTGGCCCAGTAGTTTTAGTATATATTTTATTTTGCTTTCATTTTAAATTCTCTAGTATCTTCAATTAAGCTCCATTGACCCAAGAGCCTTACAGACTTCAAGAATGATCTTGTGCATCTGCCAGAAAGGGTCTCTCCCAAATCCATCCAGGAAAAAATGATGACTTCCACTCTCAGACAGTGAATCCAAGTCTTAAACCTCCTACTCTACCTATCTTTCAAGAACAATTATTGAGCTATGCATGATTTTTTATTATATCTAGATGGCCCAAAGAAAGGAAGCAAAGGAGGCAGCAGAGTGATTATGAGGAAGATAAAAATATATTTGTATATGCAAACATAGGTAGATGGAAAGTATATTTAAATTTGCAGACTTTTTTATTAATTGTATAAGCAAAAAGCTATATGTGGGTTGATGGTGACAAAGGAGGGGAGGGAGGAAGATGATGATAACATGGAAACATCCCCTAATGGGAGCAGTCCCTATCTCTGGGTCTCTTGCACACATGTGTACTCTGAGCCTCAGGAATCTTATTTTTTGCACAGCCATTTTCCTTCCACTTGCAGATAGGCTTACAATTACACAAATCTGTTATGTGCAGAAGATAAAGAATCATGTGACTGTCTTTGATACATGCTATATTCTAAACTTGTTCACATTTTTTTCTTTCTTGGCAAAAAAAAAAAGCCTCCATTTTTCAGAAATCTAAACAATATGGAACTGGTTTTGCATTTAATGACGATGATGTTACTCTTGCCTACACCTATTTAAATGAAATCAGGAGAAATACCTAGGGTTCTGGTAAAACTGAGCAAAAGTATATACTTGACCTTTGATCTTGATCTTTGATCTTATAAATGTCTGCTGACCATCCTTTATCTTTGACTGTATTATTTCATTTGTTTCAGTGCCTTTTTCTTGGCGAGTTCCCTGGGCCCTGCATGGCCTTCGCAGTGGTGTGTGTTTGCATCCTAGCTAGTCCTGCTGAACTAGCAGGACTACTTGCCTGAGAGCTGTTTATCAGCGAGAAAAAAACCCCAATGAAGATCACAATCTGGCCCTTTGCAATTAGCACAACACTGTCAGGGTTTCACTTTCCTGCCTAAATGCCATAATGAGCAGCCATCGGAAGAAGAGGTAAATAAAGCTGTCATGCATATTGACAGTAATACAATATCATTGTTCATTTTTTTTCCCCAAAGTTAGAATTGCAGAATTAACATGGCACATGATGTCCTCCCCTCTCCAGCTAAACACTACCAGCTGCAGTCTTTTTAAGTCTGCTATCATTTTGTTAGCACAATGACTGCCTACGTGAGCAAAAAAACATGGAAACTGCATCCTACCACAGTTGACAAGATTTTTTATTTTCATGATTACTTCTCTGCCTTTTTTTATTTTGCCTGCAGGCAAAGGTTGGCATACATGTCAAGAGAACATTCTCCAGCTGGGGCCTGCAGTATAGAGAATTGTATACTCCAGAGGGCTCATGGGACCTTAGGCAGATTATTATGGTAATATTGGAGACTGCTGTCCTTTCCCTCCCACAGCTGGGCCGCCTCTCTCATTGTAAGTATTGAAGCAATATGTTTTGCAAATTATACATTGGGAACAACAGGGACCCAGGAAAGTGAGGGAGAAAGAGAAACATGGCAAAATGTTGCCTTTAATATGGTATTTTTCTTGTTCATCAAGCAAAAATAAATTAAAGCTTTAATTTTTTTTAATTAAATGAGGATCATATAGTGGGGAAAAACAGCTATAATAGTAAAAAACTTAATATTGATTTTATTGAGTGAGAGTTTTAAGGAAATATGGTTTATTATAGGAAATTTCACATAGTAAACTGGTGCAAGAGAACCGGAGTAAGATTACATAATAGCTTTTATTGCAGATTTCAAAAATCCTTTTGAGTCCAATGAAGCTGGATTAACAAAAACTCCACAAAAAAATATCATTTTAATTAGTGCTAATGTGATCTCGTCATGGTCCAGCTGTTTCACACAGGATGAGATTCTGTGTTGCTTTATTAGCAATTCGCCCTCCAAAATACTGTCAGTTCTTGTTTTAACATTTCTTATTGATGTATATTTTAATAAAATAGGCAAATGATTTGGTGAAAAGGAGGACTGTTTTGTTTTGTTTTTAAATCAAGATAGAGCAAATATGGCTTAAAAGCTTTGCTAGTAGATAAAGAAATGTTTCATTTTTTGGCCTTTCCGAGAAGCATTAGCATATATGTTACATAAAGATATTTATATAGCATTTCAAAAGTGATTTGTACCTTTAAGTATAAGAAGAAAAGTAAATATTACTAACTTGATAACAAGGTGAAATGATGGCTTACACAGGTCAGACATTTCTCCTTAAAGCATTGACTTTATCGGCTCTTTAGTGAGCATGGGTTTCAAATCACAGTCTTTAACCCATATTCCACTTTTCTGTTAGCCAACAGTCATTTTAAATTTAGATCTCCATTTATTTTTGACAGGGCTATTTCACAACTCAATTCCGTTAGGAGCTGAACTTTAATTTTATTCTAAATTAATTTAAAGTTACTGGAACTTACTGCTTCATTTATACATGAAACTATAGTATATTGCCTTAGACACTTGAATTCTACCTTAAAAATAAGCAAATGTAGGAAATCTCAGTGCTCACAACTCAATTTTCTTCTCCATTATTTTTATATGTTTTAATACAGTGGAGACCCCTTGTATGTACCATTGTAAAAAAGGACATTTATTTTTAATAACTTTATTCCTTTTCCTTCTGTTTCTTAAAAGATTTCATTATGCACTATTGGTGCTGTGCTAATATATTTATCAGCTCTCTAAATTAGCCATGACTTTGCTAATATATTCCAGGATGATTCCCAGTTTTTAGGTTGTTCTGTTTTAATGCTATGTGGTTTCTTTTCCAGCCGTTAGGCAGAGATTTTATAGTAAATAAAGGAAATAATAGACTTAAATCTGGTAACAATTGTTATAAGTGAAAATGGGATTCATCTGTACCTTATGATGGACTTTTAACTATAGTTTTCAATTGTAATAATCAAAGAGATTACTAAAATGAGCATGAAATCTGTAGTCGTAAACTGCATTGGTTAACCATCTTGTGGAATCTTGAAAAATCCTGATGATACTCATATGAATACTATACTTCCTTCCGTCTCTTCACCATGGCCTAAAACAGCATAGAGAAACCAGTCTTTGAGGAGATGAAAGAACACCCAAATGAGAACGAGCTGTGTTTCTTTATCCATATTCCATGGATATCCTTGAAGCCAGACATTTGCTGCTCTTGAATTGACATGAAGGCTTCTGCTGCACATCATTTGATGCAAGGAGGCAACAAGACAAGGCGGGAAGGAAATGGCAAAGAAAGAAGATGCTTTTCTGTGAACTACTGGTTCACAGAACCCGTTTCTGGTTTCTGGTGGTACATTTTCTTTGGCATTATCCTGAAAGTCAGAGGGTTCCTAAGCCTGAGTTACCTTCCTCCTCCTCTTCCTTTCCTTTCCCAAATTCCTCCTTCCATGCACCACATTTTCCCCCGATCTTTCTGACTCTTAATTTCCAGATGTTTTGCCCCTTAAGTTGCATTATCTTCTTTTCTCTTCTGTTTTTTTTTTTATGATAGTGTTATCAATTAGTCTTGCTCCACATTTTTTTCAGATTCCTTAGCTTTCAGTTCTTGCTTTCAACACTGCTAATGACAGATCACAATCTCTAAACCAGATTTCAAAGTTTACTTAATTCTTCCCTTCCTAACAACAAAAAATATCTTCTGCTTTGTCATTTGTGAGTTAAGCATGACGATTGGAATATGATCTATCTGTTTTTTTTTTCCCTGTCTTATCTATAGTGAAATATCCATGTGTAAAGAACTCTTGAAGAATGCTGCATCCTTTCCTTGGAGATTGTCTCCAAGGCTAAATCTGCACTAAAGACTCTGCCTTAGTGAATGATCCTTGGCTGATGGGAAAAAGTAGTGCACACTGATCTGTTCAGATTTTTTGGTGTAATAGGAGTGTGCAGAGTTAAGGGTGTTAAACTGGGATCAGTCTCCTCTATGCTATCTTTTAATGATGATCCCCAAAAATGAACTATCACTCAAAGTCTCCTGAATTACTGTTTTGAAGGAAATTGGTTGGTTCATTCTTAGAGAGATACTAGGAGCAAAATAACCTTTTTTTTTTTTGCATTGTACTTAGTCAGAAGAATCAGGACTCAGGATTGAATGAGGAAAGTCGATTTATCTGTCTTTGTAGATGGACTGTAATAATCCAGACTTTTTTTCCCCATGAAACTGTAAGATAGAGTAGAATGAAGAATATTACCAGCTCACACTATTTTTGAGTCCCCACTAAAGTTTCACTGCCTTGATACGAAAAGTATCAACAAATAATACTATTAAACATTATCTGCCAGTTTTATTTTTAATCTTATCAGGTGACAAGGACTTGACACCAGAGAAGATGTGTTGGGTCTTGCTAGCTTGAGGTTGACTATAGATAACAGCTTCAGCACCTAGGGAAGGGTACAGTTGCCATTGCAGATAACCTAGAGTGGTCCATCTGCCTAAATAAGAGCGTTGAGTTCTCAGAAGTCCAGTATCATACCTGTCAGTCCTGGGCTGCTGTCTCAAATAGTCCTATATATGTACACAGAAGCAACTAAATACTGCCTGTAACTTCCATATAGATACCTTATTTAGTCTGAAATTGATAGCAATACCTTAACTTTACCTGTTTGGGTTTTTATTTATTTATTTGTGTGTGTGCTCTTTCTGGTGCTTGGAACCTTTGTCCTTGTGACTCTTCCATCATTCTAGCTACAATCTCTTTCTTCTCTTATGGCACTCACAGATAAAATTGTTTTTTTTTTCCTATTCTTCTAAAAATTTATGGATACAGAGCATTAAGCTCACTTTTTTTTTTAATTAAAAATATCCTTCATGGGACCACCAGTAACCACCTATAGCTTGTAGAGGTACATCTAATTTGGAGGAAAACTTTGATGTCTTCACTTTCTCTAAAAGCAAGTTTGTTAGATTAACAGGTGGAGGGTATGTGAAAGAAAATTGTACTTCATATTGTTTTTCTCCCTTTTGTATTGAAAAGAAAAAATCAGCCTTCCTAGTGGAAGCTGTTATTTTGTGAATATTTTCTGTTGAAAATTATTTTACATTTTTACATTCTTTTCAATGTTCCCTTTGTGGTAAAGATAATAGACAAGGGTAAATAACAAAAGAGATTGATATTGTGAAGTGTTATGTTCAAAAGACAAAATCAAAAATTTCTTTAAAGGATTATAGTTTTGGGAATGAAAGAAAATCTTTCTGATGAATCTGTTGAAAAGTTTCAGCAGATCCTATGATTTAAATATATTTAGGAAATGATTGGTGTGCAACTCTCCACTTTGTGAAAGTATCAGGACTTTATCAATGTATACTGAACAATCCGTCTGTGAAGTAAAAGCCTGATTTTTATCTTCACTTAGGATTTAAATGATGAAACCCTGACTCTCTTCATGTGAAGAGGATTTTAGCTTAGTTTAGTTTAAAGACAAGCATCAGGGAGGTTTTTGAATTTATCTAGGAGCTGAAGCATATGCACATATGCATCCCTTTCTGCTAGTAGTGTCCTATGCATGGTCTGTAATTTCCCAACCAATCTCTCCCTTTAATTCCTTAGTCTTTAGACCTTCCCAGCCTAGCTGGATGGGGGAATAGTCATTATCATACACTGTAGCTTTGTATGTAGTGAAGAAAGAATGTTACAACAAATGTGTCAGATACTAGCCTAAAAATGTGACATAAATGCTGAACAGTTGCTTCATAACTGCCAAATATTTGAGCTCTTTGCATAAAGAAACACAGGTAAAGCTTCCTTTAAGTAGCCTTTTTGGCATACTAGAGAAGGCTGTTTTAGCCTCCTTTTCTCTCTCTCTCTTTCTTTTTTTTTTAATACTATTACTTTAAAAAACATGGTTGGATCAGTTTTATACCGTAGTGTTTTCCATATATTCTCCAGGGTATTGAGGGAGAATACATCAATTTTTTTATGGTGCTATTTTTATTCTCCTACAGCTTATGTACCACGGAACAACTCCGTACCTCTGACCTTTTCATCTCGTATGAAATCAGAGGTATCTAACTCTTATTAGCATGTGAGTAGCGGGAGATACACAAAGGCTTCAGCAGCAGATGTCGAGATGTCATCATCATCAAAATTTGAAGCGACACTGTATGTAAGTTCTGTGAGCCATTACGTATTGCATTCATCAGTTCATTAAGAAGGTGCAGGAGCCAATGTAATACCGGCAATTATGGCACATCTGTTGGTCCTGGGACAGGATTATCTTTTCTGCCCAAATTAGTTCTGTGATTCTTTCTTTTTCCATATTCTGTTATGCTCCAGCAAAGATGATGGAGAATGTAAAAGCCACTGTCCCGTAGATGTATATCACTGGAAGGTCACAAAGTGCTTCAAGTAAGAGACTATTTCCACTATCATATGGAGTATTTTTTTGGAAATCTGCGATTGTAATTCCCAAATATTGCAATAATCTCACTGACTCTGATCACTTTCTTCTCATAATAAATTTACTCATTTAGAATAATCTCTCATTTAGAATAATACATTAATTATTAATTTATATTATATTTCTCTGAATCTTAAAATGAGATTTCCAGTTATTTTTACTTGCATAATGATTAAGAAAAAATCAGTTGGGTAGGGTTCATCTCATCTGATTATAGGTAAGTGACTTAAGTGATTAGTTTGGGCCTTTAGGACCATTTGAGATACCCTAAGGTATTTTCATGAACGCAGGAGACACTGTAAAAGACACTTTCTGGATTAGTACCTGGAGAACAGATATAATATCCTGGAGCACCTCAAAGGGACTGCAAGCTAAATTTAGGTGGATTACCCCTTTGTTGTCTGTGATAAATATCTGCATCTGAGATTATCCATGTTCACTCCCTTTATAGTCCCTGAAGAGAAGCAGGCATAGAGAGGATATCCTTTATCTAATTTAATGACATGCATATCGAGCAGGGGAAGGTGTGCCTTAAAAACATCTCTTTTTTGACTACAAGGAAGTTTGGAAGACCTGCTCAGGTGTACACATAGAGCAGACACCTCTTTTTAGTTAGATGAATCTCAGCCAAGGTGACTTTTAATATTCTACCTTGTATTTCTACTCCTGAGAAAAATAGGACAATCTATAACTAGTCGTAGGTGTCAGATGAAAGACTCAGGAATTTTACCTCACCTTTACTCCAGGTGTAAAGGAGTGTTTAGGGAAAATATAAAAAGAAAATTACATAGCAGGCTTTTTTTTTTCTAGAAAACATCCTGCTTCATCAATAACTTTTGCTTCTCTTCTTGTATAGTGAAAGCAAGAATATATATATATCAGATTCTTTGTTTGTTGGTTTGTTTGCTAATACCAACTTAAAATCTTATTAATTTAGAAAATGCCCCCAACCAAACAGCAACCCAAAGCCATTCAATCTGGTAGAGTGTGGCCCCCGACTTCTTGTGTTTCAATTCCCAATGAATGGCTGATAGTTTATCTATTTTTTATATATTGACTTATTTGATTAATTATATTTAAAATGTAGGTCTGGAAGCTACTATTATCCTTTTGAATTTTAAGAGTGTATACTAGTAGCCTATTTTATTCAATTATAGTCTATATCAGTGATTCCACCAACAAAACTGAAGACATACTGATAAATTAAGCAAAAAAATCTTCTATTGTCACCTTGCTTAAATTTATTAGATGTAGGTTAGAAGCTCCACTGGAATACATTTGAATTATTTCCAGTACTAAAATAAAAGGCTAGAAACTGCTGTATGAGAAAATCACATTCTCTAGAAATTAATCTTTAAGTTAATGACAAGGCCAGCTGCATGCAACACTAATTTTGAATTGGGAGATATAATTCAAGAGTAGGCCTCATGATACTACTCCAAAGTGTAAATTCACTTGTTTCTGCATTGTGAAAACAATATTTTGTACATTAAGGGAAAAAAAATGCTTTGTTCCATTAAAATTTAGAAACTTTACAAGGTGAAAAATAAAATAGAAGTCTAGATATTCTGTTTGCAGAATATGGTAACCTTAAGATTCCAACTGCCTTATTTGAAATAATATTCAGATTGAAATACATATCAGTTCTAATAATCTATAGGATAATATTTTAAATTGCATTTAGTAGTACCTATAATCACTTATGATAAATATTGTATTCACAGACAAAGTAAATCTGAATTTTCCAAAGGAGCTCATCCACTCACCTTGGTCATCTACTTTAGTAAGGAATGAAAAACCTTTGGAGGAGCTTGTATTTCTCCATTGATAACAGAATAGAGCCTGGAAAAGTTATTTGGACTAATTGTCTATTTTAGATGACACTAATTCTACTCTGTTGCTAAGGGCTCTAGTCAGTCATTCATACGGAGATGCCTAGGGCATTTTAAATGCCCTAGAGTATCTCAGACGTGTTCATGTGGCTGGCAGAAATGTCACAGGAGTTACAGCCGACCAGTGACCTTCTGTGGTGGTAGCAGGAGTCCAGATAGGTTGCCCTAGGGCATCTCAAATGGCTTCAGGTGCCTCTGGGATGTCACTGAATCAAGCTAAGGGGGATAATTCCTATTGTAATAGCGCAGATGGGTGACTGGTCACCCCCTGAAGTCCTGAACAACATGAGGTACCTTCTGACACTCTGTGAGTTTCAGGTATCGTAGCTTATTGGTTCCTTAGTTCACTCTTTTCTGGAATAAAATAAAATAGATTATATATTTAAGTGATTCTAAATATGATAATAAAGTGACATTCCTGTATTCCTTATCATTCTGTGCTTATGCCAGCAGCAGCTCTCTTAATATCTGTATTCAGTCTTGTGAGCAATACTCTTACCTAACAGTTTGACCCGTAGCCGACACAGAAGTGTGATATAGCAAGACTACAACACCCATTTAAGGCTGTAGGGCAAATCTGAATGAAAATTTGTTTAGAAGCTGAAGCACATCAGAAAACAGGTCTGGTTATAGATTATGGCATGATCTTTGACATAGTTTTACCAGTGCTGGATCTGAGCTAATGATGCTTTATAAGTAGTGCCCATCACTAGCCTACTTCCTTTGGGAATATATCTGAAACTCCTGCTTATCAGCTGACCTTATCATAGCAGAGGAAAGTGAATTCCTGGGTTTCCTACTCCATAACTGGTAGGTCTTGGAGGCTGGGAAGCTACATTCACAGCACAGCTGCCAGCAATGCTGCAGAAATCACAAATAAGATCTTTAGTGTGGATAATGAGGGCTTCTTCATATTCTGTGGAGTCAAGTTCCTTCTCGTGCTACCTATCAAATGTTTTTGCAAGATATTACCTTTGGTAAGTGTCAGAAATAGCAGACATATTTAGCTCTGCACACTTAACATTATTGTCCGAATGGTAATGCTTCCATTTCCACACTTGTATGTAAATTTGGAAACTTAATGTTACTTTAATATTGCACATCATTATGGATGCAGCAATGACTGAAAGCAGAAAGGAAACTGCGAAGAGGCCATGCTTCTTGGTAGCAGCCTAGGAATTAAGATGACAGCATTAATAATTTATCCTATAGAATGTCTTCATTGGCAGGTGGTGGTGTGAGGAAAGGGGGAAGGTCAAAAACATTTATACTTATTTCTTTTTGTAGGGAAACAATGTAAGAAAATAGAAGCAAGCAGTTAACCATTATACATATTCAAAATCAAGGAATGTCATGTGCAAATTGCTTACTGACAGAATTTGCTTGTTCTAAGTATCAGAAATTTCTGTTATCCTAAATCTAAAATTTAGCATGTTTGAGGACAACTTAACATCAACAACAACAACAACAAAAGCCTAATAAGGACCTCTAGGGAACAGCTTAGTGTTTAATAGATAGAAAAGACAAGACATCACTGGAGATGGCTGGAGTTCCACAGATAATCCTGACATTACTTTCCTCCTTTGAATACAGGCTGCCATAATCCTTCAAACAGGACAGAACAATGCTGCAAGGACAGATGCTTCAAAAAGTCCTGCAAAATAATGGTGCAAACACATACACATAAGTCACTCCATCTGTTAATACAAGTTCTCTTTGTTTGGAGGGGGCCTTCAGTTTTGAAAAAAAAAACCAGAAAATAGTAGAATATGCAGAGACAATATAATTGTAGACTGCAAGTGATGATGATAACACTGCATTTTAAGAGAATTATAACATCACAAAATGCTTGAGAATGTCTAGTTAACCCAGTAGAACTGAAGTACTTTTGAATAATATTATTTACCTATTATCTAACAATAGCCTCTAGTGGTCCTAAGAGAGACCACATTGTACCAGATGTTGTGTAATATAGACAGAAAATAATCTTTGCCCAGAAAGATTCACATTTCAAACAGCCAGGAGAGAGGTGGTAGGTAAGCAGCTTGCTCAGGTTCACACAGGGATAATTCTTTAATTCCTTGGCTTAGTATCCCATTCGTAATATCATATTGCTCCTAAAGTCTGCAAATGTATCGTGGTGCTGAAAGTGTCACCTTTCCTCAGTGACATGAGAGCTGACCAGTTGTCTGGTTGTTATTTTCTGCACTTGAAAAAAAGTGAATGAAAAACAATCAACCATGATTTCAACCAGCACTTTCTTAAAATGGTAGCAAGCATCTTACAAGAATTTTGTGACAGTTATTTGCCAATTTGCTGTAAGAATTTCTCATGTGGAGGATCCAAATATGTCCCTGTTAAAACCCATTGACAATTCTTTCAGATTAGTATTTTTCAAAAAATAATTTCCCTTGCAAGTGCAGAGAAAGATTGCCTTTCATAAAGGTTTTTGCTATATTTAAAATCTATTTCATAACTTATTTATGATTTCCAGTTATCATAATTTAAACATAATTATTTATGTAAATGCTATACTATATACATACACATACATACATATAAAACTACATAAGGACTCCAATAAATATTATTCTTGCGTGTGGTAATTAGGAAATGAACTTATATACCTAAGAAAATGATGAAGAAATAAGAGAAAGTTGACATGTCTGGCTTCGTAATTAATATCTTGGGGTACTTTTTGAACCCTAGTTTAGGTTGCTGTGAATTTCTTCTTTTGATTCTGTCAGGATTCAGGTACATTCGGGATTTGATTTTCTTGATAGGTTTCTGTAAGTCTTCCCTGATGTCACTATAACTAGTCACCTAGTCTCTCATTCTAGCCAAGAGAGGGAAAAGAGCCTCTTCAGAGTGTGACTCATTGCACTCTAAACTACATATATCGAAAATGCAGGCCCAGTCAGGGTAGCAAACTGAATTCTTTTTTGAAAATGTTCATCTCTTCATTGAAACAGTAACCATTCAAAGAGTATGAAAATCCTCATTTTATAAGGTAATTCTAAGTTATTTATAAATTTAGTTCAAATATAAGAAATAGTATAAGTACATTTAATTTAAAAAGTATCTTGAAAGCTCTTCCTCTTTGTGCACAATCGGGAATATATGTTTTTGTGTGTATAACTTTAATTGTATGTCATTATCACTGCCTGTATGTATATATAATTCCTTGTTTTCTGATAAATAGGCATGCGTAATTTCTCCTTCATCCAGGTGCACTATTTATGCACACTTGCCCATGTAGAGAACATTTCAAAATCATTTATCCATAACATAAGCTACTTTTTAACCAGCAAAGTAATAATTAATTTTCCCATTTTATCGTCACTGTAAAAAAATGATACCACATTGTCTCATTTTCCAAGTGAGAATTAATAGCCCATTACTCATAGTCATTCTAATATGCTTGCCTTGGCTATTTTTAGAAAGGAATGAGCTCCATGGAGAAAAGTTTTAAGCCTTCTGTGCTCTCCTGGGGGCTGGAAGGCTACTCGTTCCCTTTCTGAGGTGAGAGACTACACGAACAGCTCCAGTTGTGCTTCTCTTCTGTGCCAGTGACAGCATGTACAGAGTATGGTGCTTACCATCATAATATTAGTCATTCTGGCACCATATTCACCAGTAAGTCCAGCTGGAATAAACCACAGGTCTCCCTGCTATTTACTGGTTAATACACTTGATTTTGAGGCTGTGCAAACTATCTCTCTCCCAAACAATACCCGAGCGTGGTTCAGAAGACAGCATGAATTAGGAATGTTTGCTTGTAGCTCATTTGGATGAGAGAGAAAGATGAATTTTAACATACTAGTATGCACTATTCCTTGGCCAATTTAATTTTTCTAGTGTAGGTATAACCTTCATAGTCCTGCTGTCTAGTGCTGGTTTGGCTAAGTAGTTAATGTCTCAACCACTCTGATACCTTGACTAAAATGGTGGCCAAGGGAGAAAGTACAGCATATTGTCACTTTTTTTATGCAGAGAATAAGTCTTACTTACATGCTTTCAGTAGAGTCTGTAGGAACTACTCCTTGTCTTTGCTAGGTGGGATCATACTAATTCATTCATACTATATATTACATACTATCAAGAGATTAGCTGTTCATCCAAAATCTTTTTTTCTGAAGAAGGGTACTGTGAAAAATTTTCCAAAGAGAGAGGATGTTGTATAAACCCAAAGAAACTCAGCATAGAAATGTGTCATTCAGAAGGAGGTAATTTCCATTCAAGGTGCTTGCTCTTTTCTGTAAATAGGCTTGAGTTATCAGTTAAAGTGTATTTTGTTGTTGCAACAAACAACTTAGAAGGCATCTGTAGATATTTGACTGGAAATGGAAGGATGCTTTAGAAGTGGCACGGAGGAAAAAAAGGAAGCCTTAGAAAAAAAATTTAAATTATCTTAAATGACTGGATGAGATTTTCAAAAGTAGGTACAACTCTTCTGCTTTCTGTGTTGAGTCTGAATGGTTTAGTCTTCTGTTGCAAAACTGTTTTTCTTTCTCAAAGAGGCTACAGTAGCAGGGAAGAGTTTTCTATCCTCTTCTTAATGCAATTTATGTCATAGAAGGCTAATAGATTCGTACTGCAATATATTGTAAACTTGCTATTTTTTCCACTCAAAGGACAGGTTGTCATCTGGAATAGGGAAGTCACAGTTATAAAAACATATATGGTTAAGTCAATAATCTGTAGGAGATGATGTTTGAAATCACGTAACTGTGTCAATTTCCAGTAGAAAAGATATGTAGAAGAGCAAGCTGTTGAAGGATTTTGTATTGTATGTGTCAAATTCCAGTCTCAATAACAAGGCAGAATCAGATAAAACAGCAGTATTTCAGAGGCTATGAACCTAAATGAAATGAATGTTGAAATGTGGCAGAAGGACTGGAAAGGTAGAAGTGAAGAAGAAAAAAAAAGAGGTGATTAAGCTTGTAACACAAATAGGATTTTGAACAAGGTGAAGAAATGAAGGAAAACTAATGAAAAATTTCATAGAATAGAAGAAAGAAAATTGAAAACAATCATTTATTTAAACAGGAATAGACAATGAGTAAGGAATCACTGCAATTAATTTGAGAGATAACTAACAGAGAGTATGGTTTTGGATTGGAAAGCAGAAGATAAAAGTATATAGATGACAATATGGAACAGATGAAGTAACTACTTCAAAGTACAGGCTTCAAGGTGGAAAGAAGAGAATGAATACATTGAGAAAGTAGTGCATTAAGTGACGCTGACTTTCCAAACCTATTGAGTCAAGATAATTTAGTTAGTAGTTATCCTAAAAAATGGAAATTTATATATATTATATATTTATACATATTATAACTACAATCTATGTATGAAGCAGGAAGTTTCCTAAGAAATACAAGCCAAGAGTGTTTTCTCAGTCCGCGTGGATGATGTAGACACTGTACTGCTGATACAGTAGCAGTTTCTATTCTGCAGTGTACTGCTAATCATTTGATACTCGGGTTGGCAGACAGAACCAACCAGCTGTGAGAGAGACATCTTTTCCTCCCTTGTGCTTCCTGAGCAATGGTAGGGAAGGGAGTTTCTCGGGTGCAGGAGCTGTTCAACCCAACCACACTCAGTTCGGTTAAACTTTGGATAAAACAAATTGAGAGCTAGGAATTAGAAGCCTCAGTTGCTAAGTATGCTGGCAGTTGTGTTAACTGCCATTTCCTCAGCTGGTTTTTAAACATCTTTAAAGGAAGGCATAAAAAAGAGCTTGTTTTTACTGCCATCAGGTGTGCTGAAATGCAAATAAAGGCTGTTCTCACCTGCAGCTGTGTGAAGTTGATGGGTAGATTCCCTTTGCTTTTGGTGTGGTTTGGCCAAGGCCTGTTGGCTATTACTTACCTTGCTTGATGAAGGTGCTATTTTGCTAGTCTTCTGTCTGGGGAAAGCTATAGAAATAAGGAGCTGGAGCAGAATAATTCTGCTTTTACTGGCTATTAATGGTCTTAATAAAATCTTAGAAACAAAGTGGTATGGATATGGCTTCAGAAGGCGGTATGCAGCTTCATACCAAATCTCAGGACTAGTGACTACACTTCTTCAAGCGCATGTTGGCCAAGCTTGAAGACTGTCTTTTTCCTAAAGCCTTTAACAGCTTTAGGCAGTGTCACTGATAAAGTCTTTGATGTTCTCATGAACTTCACTACAGTAAGCTGCATCAGTAGTATTAAGGTTGTTGAGGAAGCTTCTGTAAACAGTATGACTAGACAGTAGCAATATTAATGAAAGTGGGGCCCTTCTCTTGCACTTGCTGCTAGTGGGGTACAATAGAATAGTTTGATAAATTAGAGGATTTGTGAGTAAACCATAAAGAATACTAAAACCCATAAAGCCCACTAAAGCCCATAAAGTCCATTTAAAGACCTAAATATACTTCTACAGATTATTTTTTCAGAATAGCATTTGATAGAGTATACTTCTTAAACAATTCCAGTCTGGATAGTTGATGGAGAAAAATAATTTTTAATTTAAAGTAGATAAATCTGATCTTTTGTCAAAGCTAGAGAAGACAAATCTTTATTCAAATATGTACTAGTAATAAAGTAATAAAACTGCTTAAGAGACAAATCTAATGTTTGTTGTGACTATATATTTGCAATAATTGTTTATATTTTTATTTTAGTAGGAGTTATACTAAGAAAAAAAAATATTCCTTAAAAATATCTTGTGAATCCCACCAATGAAGTAGGTACAGTAATGTTTCTTGTAGATGCATTGTCATAGATTTATTTTTGTTTCATAATGGAGAACAAAACACCATGAAATTAGACAGTAATGATATTAGAAAGCAAAGGAACGGTTTTCATTTGCTCCAGTCATGCATTTCTAGAATTTCTAGGTTTTACATTTTAGATCTTCCTATCTACATGAGCCCCATGTGGAAAAAAAGTCGAAGTACTTCTATGGAGCAGTTCAACTAGCCAAATGTAGATGTCTACTTCAGCACGAGATGAGTCAGAGAATAACAACAGCTAATTCTTTGTTAGCTGAACGAGCAACCTCAGCATCTGTCGCATTTAAGATGCCTGAACTGTAACTGCTGCTGTTTGACTAGGGTTTAGCTGGCACAAAGCTTTTCTGAAAACAGCTCCTCATCTGTGAGGATGGGCACTGAAATTCCACTCTAGTAAGAGATCTGCAGGTGGAGCAGGAGCCACCCTCCTCTTGCCAGAAGTCATAGCCCTCTGTGGCATGTTGCCACCATTGCTGGTTGCATGTGGGCTGGTCTCATTGGAGCTCTGGGTCTCCTTCTCTGTGCCCTTCTACACAGACTGCTACAGCTGTGGACTGTACTTGGGTAGGCCTCTCCCTGGCACCCACTGAAAGCATCCTCAACTCTTTCAGGTCACAGAACCCTGTGATTGGGAACTTCTGGCAGAGTTTGCTAGATGCTACTAGAGCTTGTTGGACATCACAGCTTTCTGTAGTTATCCTCACCCGCCAACAGCAGGCACCTTGGTGTTTTTGAGAGGGGCTCCTAGAGTCTCCCCAGTGTTTTCAAATGACTTTCCTGGAAGATCTCGAAGCAGAGTGCAAAAACTGCTGTCTCTGCTTGCTGTCCTCCAGATCCAGAGGTCCAGATTATTTCCAGGCCTAAATCCTCTATTTTGGGAAGGGGAAGGGAGGGAAGGGAGGAAGGAAGGAAAGGAAAGGAAGGAAAGGAAGGGAAGGGAAGGGAAGGGAAGGGAGGGAGGGAGGGAGGAAGGAAGGCAGGCAGGCAGGAAGGAAAGAAGGAGGAAAGGCACCCCCAAAACTCTGGGATTTGGTGTTCCATAGACATAGATTTCACCTTGAAATTATATTAAAAAACAATATCAGGGATTTTATTTTATGATTATTTGAAAAGATTCAATAGCTTGAGAGAAGAACAGATTGCTTTCTTGGTAGTACTTTCATGCATAAAGCGATATCACAATATCTGAGTCATAAGCGCTAGGAACAGATATCACTGATGGCATAATTATGAATTTACTGTAGTTTCAGATTTATCAGCACATAAACGACGTGGATTACTGCATGTTCCATCGTGTTAACAGAATTAGGGCAATTGTATTTCATCTAAATATATTAAAATCAATGCTCAGTGTTTGGTTTAATTTCAAGCATAAATACTACCAGGGATTTTCAAGATGTAGAAAACAGTTTCTTAGTGAAATGCATATTTCATTACATGTGTCACTTGTCCGTTATTTAGCTACAGAGTGATATATCAATTGAGAAAGCTTGTAATGAAACACAAGTCACTCAATGAAGCAACAAATAACAGTAAATGAGATTTTTTTGCTGTCAATTCAAATTCAATCAAAAGCAGCTCACTATTATTTTGAACAAAGTTATGAAACTACACTTTGTTTGTGAGAATTTGTTCTCTTTCCTAGGACCGCTTTGTGTTTTTTGCTTTTAAAATGCAAATTACTCCAAATCAGGCTCCGATTGCAGGACTATTTAACTGAAGACTACTCCTCTAGCTACATCAGAAGTTTGTTGTTGCTTTTGTTGTTGTTTTGCGCACATGCTTAATGTCTTTTGTGACTATGACATCTACTATATCAACTTTTAACTACTGTGGATCCCTTCTGTCCTGATTTCTTCTATTTCTGCCATAGCTACATTTTTCTCTCTCTAGTGTTTCTAATTACCATTTGGATAATCTTTATGCCTTTCTTATGGCTATTTTTATCCACTTCAGCCTGCCTATGCTTTTTCTTACTGTTGATCAGACTCACCTTGTATTTTTCAGACAATGTCAATGCATATACCTGTCTAGCTGCTTTTTCAAACTGTTACCATGAAACATATTCTTGCATATTTAAATATTGCCCATGTATAAAAAACTTTATTATGAAACTTCCTCATTCATTTGATCTCTGGCATCTCTTCTATAGAACAAAAGTACTATATATAACAATTTAATATTTTATGTTGTTATAATGATTGGTTTAGCATTCATTAAAAATACTATTTAAGAACAGAGGAAATTGAACAGATGGTTTTAAACTTTGATGCAATTTACATTTTTTCTCTGAATGAAGTACAGAGTTATTAATGAAAATAATTAGATGCACAGATTGAAATAGCATAATGAAGTAACTGATGACACTAGCTTCCAATGTCTGTAGTTTAAAACATGCAACTGCACACGTTGCTGAGCACTTTTTCATTGTGCTGCCATTTACGTTTAGAATTGTAATTACTTTTTTAACGATGATCACAGATCTGGAGAATAACCTAGGTCATGGAGGCCATCTGCTCTAACTCCCTGCGTCTTGTAAGTCAGAGTATGCCCAAACACAACAGATTCCTCAGGGCCATGTCCAGCCAGTTTTGATCAGCTCCAGGAATGGGAAGTCACGACATCTCCAGTAACCTGGAGCTCATGTTTGAGCATCATCACTGGGGACAATATTTTCCTTATGTCTGCGCAGAGTTTTCCCTGCTGCAGTTTCTGCCTGTTTCCTCTTATTTGTTTGTCTGATCCCTCTAAGAAAAGTTAAGTCCTTCCATCTTGTCTGCAGCCTTCCATTAAGTAGCTGAAGACAGCAAAAAGATTTGCCCTTAGATTCTCTCTTCTAACCTCAAGAAATTTTCTCAGCATTGACTCATATGCCATGAGCTACAAGGCTCTGACTATCTTTGTGGCCCTTCTCTGGTCTTGGTTCAGTATGTCAATGTCTTTCCTATGTGAAAGCTGGAATCCAAAACTGGACACAGCTTGACTATAAATAAATATCTTTTTTATTATTTGCATAGAATTTTTATAAAACTTTGTTAATTACAGTGAAACCGTACTTTCAATAGCACTATCATGCTGCATTATCCTCTCCACAGCAACTGTTTACAGCATTTTAGCTTTTTTTCAACATAGCAAGTAGCAATATTTATAGATTTTGTGTCAATGATGGCTTTAAACATTTTTGACACTGTTTTACCATGTTCGTATTCTGTAATTTTTCAGTTCACGTAGCTATCACTGGAGTTTTATTAAAATCAGCCAAGAGGAATACACAAAAAATTTTCTATAAGGTACGAAGGCAGATGATTATTCTGCAGTGTCCTGCTGACCATCAGGATGTCCCTTCAAGCTCCCTCTCCAAGCATATATGCACTCAGTGACTCCGAGAGTATGGTGATATGTATATGATACTGTAGCTTTTTAGTTACAGAATTTCTTACTTTTTTATTATTATTATTTTTAATATTTCAATGTATAAGTGTTCATGCCCTCCAGGGAAGTACTGGCTAAATACTTCAAAAACAACTAATTTTGCAGGATTTTCTTTTCAAACTATTGAGGAAAACAACAGGAAAATCTAGTTTCTACCATTTTCAAAACCCAGATACTTAGAGAGGGACTGTATCTATCTCATGTGATTTATTAAATTATATTTTATGAAACTTTGATGCAAACAAATCAAAATCGACTGTTTTGCCAATATCAATTCCCCACTGGTGCATCTCACAGCGTAGTCTCTTCCAGGGACAGGTCCAGTTCCTCAGGGAAGTAAATAACTCAATGATTTACTGATAAAGCCACCCAGTATATATATCATCCATGTCTCATACATCACTGTCACAGGCAACAGCTTGCCTTGCTAAGTGATTCTGTGTTGTCCTTTTCGAACTTCTTTCTTTTGCAATCAGATTATCCTAGAAAACCCACTTATTTTTTTCTGAAGCCCGTGTAAATGCATTTTTTTATAAAATACAATTCTATAAACTGGAATATAATGCTTTATCTCTTTATAGATAACTTATCATAGAAAAAAAGATTGATAATTATTGGCAAATGTGGATTCTCTTCATCCATTTTATTATAGTTCTCCACTATTTTTAGAATCTTTATGTTCTCTGTACTGATAAGGTACTCCCAAAGTCAGGACATACTACTTACATTTTGAAGACTGTGAATAGAGCAAGGAGTAGCTAAAGTTGTATCTGAATTGTGAAATAAAAGAAAGGGTCAGGGATATCAAAAACACAAACTGCTCCCATTTTGAGATTGAAAAACTCTGTAAGATAGCTAGCGATGCTTGTCATCAATAGTTCTTCTAGCAAAACTTCTGATGAAGTTCAGGAGAGACTTCTAGTTTATTTATAGCTACCTATGGCCTCAAACAAATGTTGCCCTAAATATGATAGGAATTACAATTTCTGATCTCAGCAATAAAGTTGGAGTCATAATACCTGAAGGCACTTTACTGACTTAGAGGAAGAACACTCCACTGCCACTACCAAAATCAAGGATCTGAGTATACTTTTCTTGAATTTTTACCCTCTAAAATTCATATGGTTGAAGGGAGAGCCGTTTAGTTCAAGAAGTTCAGTATTCTTAATACATTGCATTGAGGAATGATAGTCTGACCATAATCTCCCTTATAATGCTTGGATTAAGAGTGTGGTCACAGAGACTTCTTGTAGTGGCACTGGGGAGATGAGCCCCTCCAGGATGTAGTTCAGATTTTCTGAGCATGGATTTAATCCCAATTATGACTGTGGTGTTCTGACACTAAGGAGCACTAGCATAAATGTCTCTCTGAGACCTGAACACTCTCTTCTTCCCTGGGAATTAGATAGAATACCAGGAATGCCTGAGCCTATTTAGATTTGTTTTCACAGCCCCAAGGGACAGCACTTGTAACCTAGGAGGGATGGTGCAAAGGTCAGCTCAGGCAGTGTTTTAAATGAAACACCTTGAGTACATCTAGTAATTTTAATGTTTACCTCTGTTTGTCTGTCTTTGTCCTCAAGTAGCTTTCCTAGCAACTCAAAGAGGAAAAGGTTCATTTCTATGTTGTAATGGATCCTTTGTGTTACATACCACCCCAAGAAACTGCCCCAGCAAGTCCAAACATGCTTAAATCCTAGGGATGCCCTATTCTTCTGACACTAGGGATCTAGGCACCTCTGAGTGTGTTTGTACTTGGAGGCATCAAGAACAGATGAAGACTATGAGACAAGACCGAGTGCTGCACCACTGGACCACACTACTGAGCTGCTGGCATATTCCTCAGCTGTATTTTGGGCACCTTTGGTAAGCTCTCCCCAGGCAAATCTGTTTGAAGGGTGTTAGCTATAAGCACTATGGGCTGGAGTCACTTGACCTTGGACCAGAGATTTGACTTTAGCTTCTTTTGTTCAGTAGTATAAACAGGATAACTTAACACATAACAGTAAATTTAATTACTTATGGCCATAACACATTAGGCGTGCATGAAATTCAGGTCATTTTTTCCCTTAAGCCCTGACCAATTTTTTTTTTGGAACTGGAATCTCTTAGCCCTGGCTGTGTCAATGAGTTTTCCTTATTAGGAGATATTTATCATGTAGGCAACCTCATATATGCTCTGCAGGCTAACAGCCCACCGTGAGGTTGGTTAGACCAGGTATGTTTTCTCAGTAGAAAAACATTTGCATGAAACTGATGTCATCAGAGTGGAAAATAAGGACATTTAGTGGAGAAAAGCTGGCATTTAATTTGTTCATGGGAAGAAAATGCCTGATTTTAATACTTTTACAAGATTAGCAGTTAGTGATCAGTGGTACACAATGTGGTAGATTTCTTTTGAGTACAGATGATGGCTTGTATGTTGAAGATTGTTGCAGTCTTATTAAATGATTTGGGACCAGCCTTTTCTCATTTGGAGTTCCTTCTCTAAAATGTTTTCACTGATGGCAGCATGAAATAAGGCGCAAGTGAGAGCAAATAACATGGTAGTATTTGTCTCTGCTCAGAAACTTCAGTTTCCACAGACCGCCATCTAACAAGAGCAGTAGCTCAAAATCAACAAATGAAACAAAAATATATAGATGCAAAACAGATCTGTTGCCTTCTGAAGGTTACACAGGGCAAGCAGAAAAGCCAAAGAGATGAGTCCCCTTTGACTGACTGGTGGATAGATCTTTCGGTCTTTGTTTAAAAAAAAAAAGAGAAAAAGACCCAAATGCAAAAAGCCCCAGACAGTTTCAGCTGAATGAGTGAGTGCAGCTTCGTGTTAGATGTAAGCTGATCCTGGAAATGTGTTTGAAAGGACAAACAGAAGGGCACATCCTTTGAAACAGAAAGTGGAGCTAAAGCCAAAGTTTTTTTAAAACGATATTTTAAAACAGAATTCTAAGGTGTTTCAAAAATACACTTGTAGTTCCATTTTAAATATCTCTCTGAAGATATATTGTGTTTTAGGTAGATATCTTTCAGACAGGATTTCTGTTTTGCAGCATATTTTTTCTTTAAAGGGTTTTGCATTTCTGCATAAAAAGCTTATTAATTATTTGTAAGTGCTTGTCATCATATTCTGATAATAGCGGCCTGGTTAAGGATAATAAGTACCACATCACTATTTTGGGTCATATAGATAATATATATGTATATATACATATATACATACACGATTCCTGGTGCAATATTACCCAAAGCATCTCCTTTCTCCCTGTACACAGGACCAAAAGTGCAGGCACATCATTTATTGATAAGACAAAAAGAATGTAATGAAATTATCAATGTTCTTGAATTAATTATGAACATGATTAAGAAAGCTAAAATCTCAGGAGCCAGGATCTCATTACCCATTCAGTCTTAGGGATTGCTTTCATTCAGCAAGGCAAAAAGGCTTTGAGCAGTCCCACAATTGCCTTAGTCTCATTTATTTGTGGTAGTATTAAGGTTTATTTGTTTTCTGGTTTGTACTTCTTCTGAAATTATTTCTCTTATTTTATTCATTTAACAAAATGTTCCTTCCTGTGTCATAGAAGAAAGTGCCTATAAGGCCTACATAGGTTCTTCAGTCTGCAAACCTCCCTCTGAGAACATTTCTTTCAACTCACATTGCTGGAACTCCTAAATATCTTTCAAGGTAAGTCTGAGAATGTAGCCAAAAAAGTTCTTTCAGATTTATGTCTGCAGCTGTACTACAGTACTGTCTGATTCCCATTCAGCTCGGAGCCTTAATGACATCATTATTACGCTGTCTGAACCAGATTTAACTTGGAGCCTGCACTATATTGTTGCTTATCTACCTTCCTATGGGGAAGATTCAGTATTACTTTGCTTGAAAAATAATGCTTAGCAGGCGATGGTAGAGACAGGCTTCAGATTCTAAACTCTCGTAAGCGAGGGAGACCGAAGCAGCACTGGATACCTGCAAGCATGTCTGTTTTAAATTCATTTTGCAGCAAAGAAATGATAATTGGGTTATGTTTTTTTCCTGCGCAGTGGTCTGAATTAGAAGTGTGGTGTGCAGCTGTCATATTTACAGAGTCCTAAAGCACTGTGTTACTTAACAGTTTTGACTTTCTGCCTTTACAAGGCCCTTCTGAATTTCTTGTTCTTGCCGTGTTTGTCCCTAGATGAATGTCTGAATGATGGGGCATAATGATTAAATTCTGGGAATAGCCCTGCAGAAATCATGCACTTATCATTTTTTAAAACTGAAATAATTCTTGTTAGACAGCCCAAGAAACAGAGAACTGATCAAAGAAGAGTTTTATTGTTGTTGTTTTGTTTTGTTCTATTAATGGAAGTTTGATATTACATCTTTTTCTAATTCTTCTGCTTTTTATTTTTAAAAGGAGGAAAATAATCTGTAGCTATATATATATATATATATACACATATATATAAATATGGTGCAAGCTATTATCTACCAGAATAGACCAAGGACAGGAGAAAACATATTTTAGATTTAAATAAGTGCTGCCTGTGACACTCTAGAAAGATTGATTCTAGTTGTTTTCTCCATAATGCTGTGATAGAGCGTTTTACTGCCTTTCCTAATCTCAGTTAATAAATATAAACAAAATGCAAGCCAATTAATTTGCTGAGAGTATGTACATCAGCTAAATGGGACAATCAAACTGAAGAAACAATGATAATGTCTCATTCCCTCTTGGTAACCTTGAAATGTAGAGTTACGTTTACAATATAAAAGCAAAGCATGTGCAAATACAAGTGTTCATCTGCTTCCGTTGCTCTGCAGATATGCAAAATGTCAATGAGTGTAAAGAAATACATTTTAGGGACAATTTTGCTAAAGCTAATATGTTAAATTCATCCATACGACTTTCATATACATCCCATGGCAATTAGGAAACAGTATTCCTGGGTTTCACACAATTCATGCATGTGGGTTCTTTAAATTCATGTCCGAATGAAAGATTTTACCCTCAATACAATTCTTTGCTGTCTGCTTCAAGTTTTCATATTTTATTTAAAAAATAGCTATTGAAGATAATTTGACATATTCTTAAAAACTGTACTCCATAGCTCTGGGCCTTGTTTTAACTTTTATTTTGATGGCAGCTTTGCAACTGTTAAAACCACAGCTGATATAAAAAGCATTCTATTATTCTATTTCTGTATCAAATAGAAAAAAAAGATATTTCTCCTTCTTAGGATTTTTTTTGAAAAGGTACTGAAGGCAAAGCTTTTTAATAACCTATCTTTCTGTAGAACAGCAAGTATCCCTACATGTTTTTAAATTTCTCTCATTTAATAATCTTATAAAAATAATGTTCTGTAAGTGCAAGAAATTGAAAAGCTGTAGAACACTTTCCAGTTTCCTTAAGAGAGATAAGTTCAGTAGTATTTTTAGGTACCATCCTTCACTTTAGCACCTAAATATTTTCTGATGATTAGGCAAAATAGTTGGCATGGGTGAACAAATAGCTTGTCATCTGTATGATATGAAGCTAGAAAATAAACTATGTTATCATAAGAAAATATACTGTTTTGTTTTATTAATGTTGCAATATATTTCTAATACAAAATTCATGCTGATTTGGTTATCTCAAAGAATTCACGTTTGCATAAACTCCTGTGAAAGCATTTGCTGAACTAAATTGCAGTTTAGTAGGAAATGTTTAAGTCAAGGAATTGGTAAGTATGTAAGCTTTTGCATTTATGGGGAATATTAAATTGTACTGATTAAAATAGCCAAAATGTTAAAACTCAATGAGTTTTCATGTTATCTGTGAACCTTTTTGAGGAAGGAGCTTTTGCATTTTTACATACGTTCAATATATCCTAGAATCCTTTGGATTTCCAGCAAGGGACTGAATTTAGACTGAAAGTAGAAAAGCACTTGCATAGTTTGAGTCACAGGGGAAGGGGCTATGTAAGGATGGCAAGGTCGGTCTCTAAATGAGCTTGGAGAAAATTATTCTTTAGGATGAGAAACTGGCTAGTAGAATCGTTTAGTAGAATCTGAGTTTTTTTAAATGTTATTATGAGAAATGCACCAGATATAAAGCAAATGTGTCCAAAATAAGTCACAAGGGAATCCAGAAGTTAGCGATCATCAAATTACATATGCTGATTATATGTCATTTCAATCCCATTAACTTCTAAGACACAGGGGGAGTGAAATCTTGCAGTCAATACTGCAGTTTAACTCATAGTACTTTGGTCAGAAAGATTGAGACCTAAAATTGTGATGAGAAGATTATCTGCTACAAATGTTGAGGTTGAAGTTAGGAATAAGAGGGTGCATATGGCTTCATGCATGTGGCTTATGAACTCTTTGTTTATCAAAATGCCTTGTTTATCTGGTGGGGGCTTTGGTACAGCTTATGCAGTCTTTCTAAGTACTAACCAAAAAGCAATGCTTGGAGACACTTTTTTACCTAATTACTGGTAAAATTGCCAATTCATCATTTAAATAAATCATATATACAATGTAATCGTATTTAAATCCCAGGTTTCCCCCTTCAAATGAACACATATAAATTACATTTTTTAAATGATTTTTCTTTATTTAAAATTGTGAGGGAATCTCCATTAACACAAAGTCAAACCACTGAGGAATTAATAGATGTGACTTGCTATAGTGTTGACTTTCAAGTTAATATTTTGATTTTGTTTTTAGACTTTCCATAAAAATTATGATTCCATTTATCAATGCAAAACCAAGAATATCCTAATCAGTAAATTGTCTTCTGATAATTGTTTTAACAGAAGACTTCAGCATTGTATAGTGTTAACATGGATTTTTTTGCTTATTTGTTTTTTGAATAGATTTTTGGACAAATGGGAGGCAAGCTAATTTTAAACACATTCATAGGAACCACAAGGAAGTTAAATTTTACCATAGTAAAATATTGTATCTTTACAAGGTAGCAATCTTTTCCTGAAAAGATCATTTTCCTGGCTTGCAGCATTGTTGTTTACCCTTCTCACTTTTGCTGCTGCTGACATTCGGTGTGTATTGCAAACTCGAGCACAAAAAACAGTTGCTTTTGGAACAAATTATTTTGCAAGGAGGTCAGTTTTGTAGAGAACGGGTTAAGCAGAACTACCTGCTTTAGATTGATTTAAATCAGTAATGGATCTACTCATAAAGCTGCTGTTACTAGATATTACACTGCTATCAGTCCTCTGATAGCCCCGATAAGAAGTGCTTACCACAGAGGATGCTCCTAAAGGACAGATATTGTTTCCTGTACCTCAGGGAGTAAAATGCCATACTGCTGGATCAGGAACTTTTACTAACAGCAAGTAAATTCAGGCCTTATCAAGTTGCAGCACAAACTGCACTCATGTTTTATTATTCTCATTAGAGATTTAAGAACTAATTCCAGTTGTTAGCACTTAGCAGTTTAATGTTTTCCATAGATAAGAATTAAGATTCTTCTGGGGGATTTTTTATTTGCTAAACCTTGTGAAATATAATGTGGTAATGTACTTAGTTTGGTGCAATACAACTGGATTTCCTAAATGTTTTTAAGGCATAAGATTTAAAAAATTTAAATCTAATAACTAAAATTTTTAACTCTAAAAATACAGTCATTTTCAATCATCTATGAGTTTTAAAGCTAAAAAAGGCATATTTTCTCTTTGAAAAAAAAATACCAGTAGCATTAGTACTTGAGTTTTTCTATGCATTAGTAATGCTCTTAAACACATGCAGTTTAACACAGGTAATAAGAATTTCAGTGTGCAGAAAATTATTATTAATTGAATAAGCTCCTTGCCAACCATTCTTTACAAGCAGTAATGTTGACACTTTTCAGAGTCAGCAAAAGAGAAAAGGGGAAAGTATGGGGTAGCTCCTTATTAAAAATGACACATTTAGAAGGATAGTAAATTCTAAACTTTCCATCTACAAATTTCTCAAAAGTTTCATAAAGACTTGAAATTAAATGATTTGAAACAAATAATGATGTATTTGTTATGCTCTCTGAGCGTAATGATATCAGGGAAATGAATTTGTGTTTTAATATGATAAAGTGACTTGAAACTGAAACAGAGGCTTCAATCAGCTGCACTCTCTAAGTTGAACTTGATTTAAGAAACTAAGATTTGGGATCTTGCAGGCAGGTTTCAGAGCTGTAGCAGTGTGACTGGTCTTACAAACAGCTATGGCAAGCACCTTTGCTTCCAAAATTGTGATGTTCTTGGAGAGCTTTAGGAAATCAAGCATTGGCTCCCCCATGATGTGTTTTTTTCGGTCTATGCAAGTTCTTTCCTATGATATTGCCATTTTACTAAGAATGCCATTGTTTCTTAGAAAGCTCAGTTTATGCAATAAAGTCTATTTACTTAAATTATTAATATAATTTGCTATATCACACCTGGATGCAATAATCATAATTTCCAGTTTTCACTTTTACAAAATGTTGACATGTGCACTTACTGATGTGGTTTTCCATGCCAGGTAAGGGCCTATTTCTCCTCAATTCCTCTTTCTGTTCTTTCTCTCTATAGCTCATTGGACTCACTGCTTTTGAAATGTTTTTCTTGCTTTTATTACCACGCAAACGCAAGTCCTATAAGAGCATCACAGCTAATCAATAATAATTGTTAGTAATAATTATTGATTGGCTATGACATTGCATTTGGAAGACATTTTTTGTGAAGCAACAGCAGTACCAGGAACATCCCAGGACAAGTGCCATTGACTCCTCAGGGACATGAAAGGCACATCAAGTGTTTTAGAGAGTTCTGTTGTTTGCTTTTACAGAGTGGCATATGAGCATTGTTTTTAAGTTGGGATATACAATAGCTAGTTCCTTTGAAAACTTCCTCTTTCTTGGTATTGGTACTCTTTGCTTTCATGTGAGATTGTTAGTCTGATATTTTTTCCTTTGAAATTTAAGGTTGTAGTTAGTGCAGTTAGGTTACTGGGTGTAATCCTCTCTTCTAACCAAAAAAAAAAAAAAAAGAAAGAAAAGAATAAATTTATTATGAGGAACTCCCACTAGATATCTTGGAAAACTTACATATAGCTGTTCTGTGCCCAAAATGCTGTTCAGTAGATTTTCCAAAGCACCCAGGTAACAGCTGGCGCAGGCCATGTGCCAGCCTTGACAGCCCATATGCTCTCTTTAGTGCCGTAATTATCTCAACACAAAACTCTGATAACCCAGTCTACAGGGTCCAGTTTTACTAGGTTAAATTGACTCAGTGGCTTTGTTAGTAAGTTCCTTTGGCACAGTAAGAACTTCATCAAGACTTTAAGTATTGTGGCAGGCTTGGAAAACCAATATGACTGCTAGTTTCAAGACAGGTGTCTTATTAACCCTAGGAGATTGGAGGTTTCAGTTCATTATAGTGGCACCCGGCAGCACTACTACAGTTAAAGGTCTGTCGCCGTTTCCTCCTATTTCCTCCTTTTTGTTTTTCAGAAGACTTTCTAATTTCTTTGGTTTTGTCTGCTTAAGGTGCATAAGTGCTCAGCCTGGAGACAATCTTTAGGTTTTTTAACAAGACTTGATCAAAATTGCTTTTGCTGTTTTTTTTTTGTTTGTTTTGATTTTGTTTTCCTACTAAGAATAGTCACAAGAGAGCACTTCGCTTAGTTTTTTTATATATCTTTCAGTTTGAAAAAAAGCTGGGAACATTTTTCCTTCCAAAGTAGACTCAGTGAGTATAATGTGTTTGTATAAGTTTCTCGGTCAAAACAGGACGTAAAATGAATGCATTGAGATCTACAGCATTCACACAGTGAGTGGCAGCAGGAAAATTGAGCAAAGGTCAATACCCCAACTGATTTTTTCCTATCAATCTACATGGATTAGAAGATGGTGTGCTCAGTTATGTGAGGTTATATAAGGCTATTCTTACACCCCAAAGATGCCTGAGCCAAAGTATGGAAGGAGGAGAAAAAAAATAGACTTGTAATTTATGGCTGGCTTGTGTGTGCTACCAGAATGGGTTGAATTTCCTGTGGACACAGGGCTTACATCTCTACTTGTTCTTTGGGTAGTACCTCCACATTGGCTTATGTGTGAGGGCCTCATCCGAAGCCAAATGGAGTCAATGAAATCTTTCCATTGGGCTTTTGGTTAGGCACTTAATGCACATGAATTAACCTGGGGTAGTCATTGTCATTAAATCTGATAGTGGGGAGGGTCAGAGAGAGCAAAACTATTGCCTGTGTAGCACATAGCCGAGACCAAAACCTACCTCATTTGCTCAGAGCTCCTGTTAATCTTTGAAGAGTCTTTACATGGATGAGGTAACACAACTTGCCATATGATAGACATATACCACCTTCTGCTTCACAAGCTGACCTCCCATTAGCCCAGAACACACTGACCAACTTTAAAAGAAAACTTCCCAAAATTGCAAACCTTGTGTGCCATCACTTGCTGAAGCAAGCTCCCTGGAGATATTATTACCACATATTTTCCTTTCAAACTCCAACCATTTTGGCACACGGGGAAGGCATTTTCTTGCAGTTCTGGGGTGTAAGGACCTCAAGCCTTGCTGTGCTTGAGGAGGAGTATAAAAACTCTTGCTATTTCGCTGCCTTCCACAGGTAGTCATATGACTAAAGTCATCATTTATATGTTGTCAGAAGGGTTCACCAAATATATTGACTTGCACATTATTCTTTGCAAATAAGTCCTAGCCGCTCTCTTCGTATTATAATTAAAACTGCAAGGACTTTAATCATTTATGAAATTTTAAACTACAGACTGAATATAAATGTATCATTCAGTGTGATAGAATGAATTAAATTCATCATTGTCAAATAAATGTATGAAAGATGAAATATCTCTCATCCCACATCATTAGCCAATAAAAAGTCTGTTTTCCAAGTACTAGAGTATGGCATGTATTTTGTATCATCTTTAGGACCTTTCCCGCAAAGGAAAGCCTTTCAAATTCCTCTAAAAATTGCATTCTTCAAGGGCTGTGTTTTTAATAGCCGGTAGATTAGATGCAAACAATATATTGATATCAGGCCATGAAATGAAGTACCTGATTTTCATTACTTCTAGCAGAGGTGTTGCAGGTTGATTAGACCCTTTCTTTAACTAAGGATGAGGCTATTGTAGTCGCGGACCTTTTAAGTATAACGGAGAGGCTGTCACTTGCCTCTTGCTTTGCTGTCCCCCTGAAACCATGTCCCACTGCAGAGACCATAAAGCTGTTGCGTGTGCATTACATGTTTAGCCTGGTGGGTTCCAGGGATGGTGATGGAAAAGAGGTATTGGCACAGCAATTCACATGCAGCTGTGGTGCTTTGACCCTGGACGAAACATCTATCAGTGAAGGAAGCCTCTTTTGCCTTCTGGTAATTTCTGTGACCTCGGTTTAAGCGGAGAATCCAGAAATTGCTCCCTGAGATCACTCTTTCTTTGGGAAGAATGAATCTGGGGAAGAAAACAGAAAAGTTCTTGTTGATATATTTCCCTTACCCTATTTCATCTTGTGGAGCTGTGCCTAAAAATAACAAAGTCTGACTTCTATTTGTCCTTCTACATTTAGGCTTCTATACTTTCACTAAAAAAAAGAAAAAAGAGCTTCTGAACAAATATAGAAAAGCTGTGGCTGTGGACATTATAGACAGCTATTCTGTACCTGTCACTACTTTCTGAGACATTTTATTTCTCAATACTCCTTATGTGTGATTTTTCTAAGAATTAATTTTTTGTTCTATGTCTGAGCCTCATAAGCTCCTGTAAGTGCTACCTGTTTTCTCTTTTTGTTTTGTTTTCCTAGTGTGTCATTCAAATTGTCTTGCCATTATTAATTAAAAAAGTGGTGAATTTCACTCTTGCATGTTAACACAGCAAGTCTGGAGTTTTGTACTCAAAGATCACAAAATATGAGTGCTGAAGAGCATCTCCCTGCCCCTGCACGTGTCAGTGGATGAGTATTTCCCTTGGGTTGCTGAACTGTGACAGGGTTGTTTTTCAGTTACTTACAGATTAAAGCTTTTGCACCATGGACATTTATTTTTAAAGCTCAGGACATTGTAGAGGAGCTAATACAATTTAGATTGTTGAACAACTGTTAGATGGTGTATTTTTGGACTCCTGCTTGAAAACCCAGATGCCAAAATGGTTCTGCAGAGGGGGCTGCATCCAACCTCAGATCATTAGCTATGTAGATTGTATTCAAATCACTGACCTACAATTTATTCTGGTTGACAAATACTTAAATTAATGAAGCAATCACTGTCTTCAATAGCACAACGATATATTCTGCATTCATACTTAATAAGCCAGTAGAAAGAAATTAAGAAAATAGAATATATTTAATGTTTCTCATTTGTGTTAGATACATTGCCTTCTTTTTTCACATATCGTATAAATTAGATGCATTGCACTGTATGTATTATTTGTATAGTGTCTGGCCATATTTCAGGATGAAATACAGTTCTCTAATTAGCTTCTTGCAAGTACTTTGAGTTACCCCAGGCTGGTGATCACCCATATTAAAGCAAATGTGGCCCTAGTGATTGTTTGTACATGCAGTTGGACAGCCATAGTAAAAACCTTTTCTAAAGCTTTCTTGTGGCTCTCAGCCACATATGTGCAGTAATTGCCTGAGACAGTTCACAGGGATCAGGCAGCGTGCTTGTTATGGTGAAGCATGTATCATGAAAGAAGACACTTGAGGTCTAATAATATCTTTTTAATAGCTTTATGATGGAGTTTCTTTATGCTGAAGGATTTTATGAGGTTGTAAATATAATTTTCTTGAAGTCTTGAATAAAAAAAAAGCAGAAATAAAGTACATTTGCTAAAAACTTTCAATTCTTTTTCTCTCGCTTTCCAGTATTGTTTCAAAGACTAGAAGGTGATGTTGTATTCCTCAGTGTGCTGTTTAAAGTCAGGAGCAGCAATATTTAGCACATGCTTGGGCAGCCGTGTTTGAAATCCCTGCTTCCTCTCTCTGGTGTTCTGATGTGCCTTTAGGGGATGCTTGCCTGTTTGTAGTTTGTTTTCTTTTGTTTAAGGTTTCAGCTACTGCATTGACTAATGATTATATAGCAGTAAACTCTCGTCCCTGCTAAATTCAGAGGTAATGCCTCAAAAGCATTTTTCCCCTGTGTGACATAAAACAATAAAAGAACTAGACAATACTCCTTTGAGGAAGAATAATCCTTTGTTTAAAGAAAAAAAAAAAGAAAAAAACATTTTCTCAATGCCAGAGGGTATAGAATTCAAATCAAAGATTAAGCTAATTGATAAAAATAAAACAAATGTCTCTCAGTATACTCCTCTTTAGGCAGAGTTAATGTTTTTTATATTAACAAGTCTCCAATATTAATCACCTATGCTGTTTCAGAATGATTTTGTACTTTCTTCTGAGCTATGCAAATGTCTGTTTGATACAGAAATAACATGGAACATACTGCATCTGAGTTTCAGCTCGCTTATAAATATAAAGCTATTTTCTTTATCTTAGCACAGAACTGATGGGAATTCAGAATTCAGAGATAAACAGCAACTCTTTGCTAATATCAATTAGCTACATGCATTTCCTATTTTTAGTAAGTAAATAGGTACTATGTATTTATAATTATAATTAAATTTTGGAAAAATTCGTACAGTCTTACTGAATAACACCGTAAACTCAAAATTCAGCTGTCCTGTTAAAAGATTTGCATAAAGATGCTAAATGTTATGATTAGCTAGTCAAACATAAAGAAAAAGGATAAGAATGTAAATGTACTGTTTGTTTATGTGCTGCCAGAATCTTCTGAGCTTCTTTTTATTGTATGCTAAATGCAGTGCTGCAAACAGGAGGGAGGGAAGGGGCCCTAAAATATTAAAAGCTAACTGTACATTAGAAATTAATTCTGTTTGGAAGTCAAGCTTACAACTAAGAAGTGAAAGAATGACATTGTTGAACTACTATTTCAGCTATCATCTGAAACTGTTGAATATGTTCATGGTAGACTTCATTAATAGAAGTTTCAGAGCGATAATGATCCATAGCTTCCCTTTTATCTGAGCAATGCCAAATCTATCAGAGACAAGTTTTGTATTTGGCTTTCAGAGTGATATGGACTTTTTTTCCCCATTTCTATTTTTTCCCCTTTTGCCTGCACTTCTGGGCTTGCAGTCAATTATTACCATAAAACTGAAGGGGCAATTAGCTCTCGATGTAAATACTGTTGCTGACATGCCCAAATAAATACAGATTAATCAGAGTAGACATCCAGCACTGCAGTCTGTCATACTGTTCTTATTCAAATTGACTTGCAGAAGTGGCATCACTGCCACCACAGAGAACAAGCACTTTAATAAAAACTAGATGGCTGTTGCTTGCAGGATGGGGCTAAATACTACCTTGCAGTTCTGCAATTAGCTGGGTCCTGAACTGACAATGAGCTCCGAAACAGCAGCCGTGTTGAGTTTCATGAAAATTTGAGCTGTGCAACATGACTTTAATCCAGCAGCCAGTCTGGAAACCAGTTAGAATTGGTCCCCTAAAGCAGATGTTCCCAGTCTGAGTCTCACACTCAGCCTCGCTTGCAGAACAAGGGAACGAGCTCCCCGAGCACAGGTGCAAAATTATGACACTGCTATAGGCAAGAGCCACGTGTGCAGCCTGAAACCACTGCTTCCCATGGCCGTTTTCAGCAGGCAAACCCTGCTGTTGGTGGGAGCACCTGTGTCAGGACCAATGAGGGAAGCGGATGCAAACGTGTTGCAAACACCTACGACTGTCTGTCTCTTGCTAGCAACATCACCCAAACTGACACAGTCAGGCAAGCCTTCCTGGCCACAGAGGCATTTACGAACGATTGCCTTGTGTCCATTAGCCTAATGGTTTGCGGGGAGACTGAAGTCTATAAAAATATTAATATTCATAAAAATGAAGCATGCAAGCTTCACCACTGCATTTTCTCTGCAACAAGTTCTTAACATTTTGAGGGCCTATCCTTTAGCAAAACCGCCATGCTGCAAAGGTATAAAATGCAGCACTTAATGGAGATATAGTGCATTTACTCAAATGCGTTAGACAGTTCCTCCTCCTCCTCCTCCTGACTGATTGGCAGCCAGAGATCCTAGCTGCAACACGATAGGAGATGTTTATAGCCGAAGCAGCAGGATCTGGCACCAGCAAGGACTCCACAGGCTCTTGTGTTGATGGTGGCTTTGCAGTTGCCTCTGGGTCTTTCGTGTGGCTGGGCTGATGAAAGCTATCTGGGCAGTTATATGCTCTTGGAAAACATTTCTCTTTCCATTGACATTTTAAATGTTTGTGGTGGTTAACTGTTTGTAAGCAGAGGATTTTAAATCCTGCACAACAGTAACTCTCTGCAGAGGCTGCTGGTACATGGTGTGCATCTATATTTCTCTTTTTTTCCAGAAAATCCCTTTCTAGTATCACTAAAAACATTTAAACATGTTTGCACATTTTTGCAGAGCTTCTTCTCAGATGAAGGCAATTCATGAGGTTTTAATTTCTGTTTTTATTTAGGTAGTATCAACACCATCAAAGGTTTTCATTTAGCTTTTAGAATGATTTTTTAGAATTTTTTTTACATTATGAGGCTCATAATGTGAGGTTTCAGTCTTGCTTTCAGATTATTCAGACTGTTTTTCCCCTAAAATAGCATGGAGACTTCTCAAGAAGCAAGAAAAACAAACAAAAAAACACCCAGAAGTTTAGTTGCACCTTTTGCAGCAGGTGAGTAATGCTGTACATAGGCCCTGTTTTTTTTTTTTTGTTGTTTATTCTTTCCTCTTCTGCTTGTGTCTTGCTGCACGTACAGCTCAGCAAGGGGAAAAAAAGGAGTTTCTTGGCCTGCAGCGGTTTCATATAGGACAGGCCACCAAAATGGCTGGCATATGCTCCCTCTTAAAAATTTTGGAGATTGGCTGCAAATTTAGGCACATGTGTCCTTTCATCAAAGTGGCCCTAGTTCCCAACTACATCCCACTTTTGATCTCAGTGAAACTATTTGTGAGATTAAATGTTGATATAGCCATAAGTCTGAACCGGATTGAAGAGTAAATCTATTTAATAAATTCATCAGTGGTAAAGCTGTCTCATTTGAGCCAATTTTTTAACTCCACATCAGACTAAAATATTGTGATTGTATTTTAAAAGATGAAATTAATGATTTTTGGACAGTAGCACTGTGAAACAAGGAATGACCAAGGCTGTGTTCTATATTTTTTCTTCAAATTAATATTTAGCTAGTGCAAAATTGTTGGATTGTTAGCTTGTTGGAATTTGCCTCTATGTGGATAGAACTTGTAGAGAACTATTTAGCCATAGTTTTTTTTTTATTTAAATAATATCCACACCATGAAAGAAAAGTTTTGTATTTATTGTCAGAGTGATTTTTAGATTTTTTTACAATATAAGTTTTGTTTTAAAGCTATACACTTTTACATTTTGCTACTAATTTATTTGACAATAAAATTATTTTCAATATTCTTATTTTTCATTACTTTTTTTTAAATTCAATTTTTTTCTTGACTAATATGATACAAATGAGTTCCCAAATCTACAAATCAAACCAATGAAAATACAAACTGAACAGAATACTCTGAAACTTTGGACTACCTCTATGGTAGTTTTGAATCTATACCTGTTTGGAACCTGAAAACAAAGGAGATATATAGAGTGTGGTGTCCCTAGGAACAACTTGCAAGCTTAAACCATATCAAAATGAGCTATAAAACAGAGTATGCTCTGCAGTGATGCTGAGCATGAGATTACTTTCCAAAATGAACAGCCCAGCAGAAATTTAAAATAAAAATGTAATAACAAAATTAAGAAAAGCATTAAAAAAAAGAATTGTATGTGCTTGCGAAGACATACATATTACTGTTCTTCCTCTAAAAACATCATAGAGTGTACGAGGCAAGAGTTTCAATGTATGTCACAGTCTTGTATTGAATCTGAAAAATCCTGGAAGAAATCTTGGATTGCTGTATGTGGTAGATGGTTTATGGCAAGTATCCTGAATTGTTCTTGTGGAGCTGCTGCAAACCTTCCATTTATCTGGAAACCAAGGCTGCTTCATCTCCGTTGCCAGTGATATAACGGAAGGGAGGGGAGAGTGAAACATTGGCAGACAAATACACTGAGACAAAATTGAGGCAAACACACTGAAAAAAAAACCAACACAGGAAAGATGCATATAATGATAATTATATTGCTATTTTTCCATCCACATTTTGCTAGGGCGAGTCCTTTTTCTACAGGAGCAGACTTAATTGTGGTTAAAGTGCATGTTACATATTGATCTATAAAGGGAAGACTGGAGCTTTGCAGGAGACAAACCTACTTTACAAATGTAATAACCATTTAGATTGTTGGCATTTTGCTATTTCCCCACACTGTGATTCTTCATTTTTAAGTACTTCTTTTCGAACTGTGCAGCTTCTCTGCCTCATAAGTATTTTCATGATATTTAACAGACTAAGAAACATTGTACTCAGGTCTTGTTAGGACTCTTTTGCAAAGTTCGTTGAATCAGTAAAACTTAAGTAGGATCAAGCTTCTAGCCTCAATTGAAAAAGAGCTCCTACTAGCTTCAGCGTGATTTCTGCCTGAGAATAAACTCAGACTTAATTATTTACTAAAACACAGTTAATATTGTAAATATTGTAAATTATTGTGATACGAAACCATCAATGATATGACTCCGCTCAAAGAGCTAGCAGGGAATAAGCATACTGAAAAAAAAATTATATTCATTGAAATGTTCCATAGAGGTTTACTGGTTTCAGTAACATCTGGCTTTGAAAAACTGTAAGAATTATGTAACTTAAAAATCTTGGAAAAGTCTTCTTAGACTTTTTCTAAAAGGCAGTATTTGTTTTTATTTTTTTTCCAAATTTAGTTTGGAAAGTTATAGTTTAAATGTAAAATAAAATATAAAAATAAGAAAATGCAGTGTAACAGAAATTAAGAATAAAATATGAAACATTATACATTTTCAATTTTATTTTACATTTAAAAATATTCTTAAATAATATATATTCCTTTTCAAAATGTAAGATGTCAAAACTTACACAATTTCCCATTTCTCTCATTGTAGAAATTCTTGAAATTCTTTAGAAAAATCAAAGCATAATCTTGCCTTCTTTATGAATCTTTTTTTTTTTAAACTGCTATGCTTAGTTTAGTTTAAGAAAAGATTTAGTTTTGAAGTTCAGAGTTTCAATCAGGTATATTTCTGTCTGAGATATGAGATCTAGTGTGAGTCCACCTAGACTAATGAGTCATGGAGGAGCAGAGATAAAACCCAGTAAGAATTCTTGCCTTCTGAGCATTTCTGCAGTTATTTGAGACATAGAAAACAGCTCTTCATATATAGGTGTTCCTTCAACTATGCCTTCACCTTTCCTTTGGTGAATTGACAGTCAAGCAAGCCACGCAAGCTTTCATAGACTATCTCTGTAGATGCATAGAATCTTTTATTATTCCATTTTTTGCTGGTGTCCATCCAGATTAAGCTTTCGATTTTAAGTTGATCCCTTCATATTGAGGAAATCAAGGTGTATCTTATTTTCTACACTGCTGAACATTTTGTAGCTATCACTCTCGTTGAAAGATATAAGGTTTTACATATTTGTGCTATTTTGTACTAAATTAGCTTCCAGACTATTTCTTTTCATTTCAAATATTTATTGGGAACAGCATTTTGTAATTCATGGATATTTGAATGTTTTTGAACTTCTATGCACCATCAAATACAGTGATACTGAAATTCAGTGAGATATCCATTCATTTTGTTCCAAGAAGTGAACTTATCCGTTTGGATTCAGAGAGACTACAGATGGAGCTAAGCAAAGCTCTGGTGGAGCTCCTGCTCTTCCTTTGGTATGAGTATGAACCTGAAAATTTTGAAATTCACTTTCTAGAATCAGATATTGTAGATCTTTCCGGAATTTTCCAAGTTCTGTTACTGTGAAAGTAAGTAACTTTGTGGTCAAACCTTGGATACAGTCTTAGTTTAGGTGCTTCCTGTACTCATGGAAACTAAGACTGTATAGAACCTGCATAACATGTATTTCCCACACTTTGGTGGGAAATATAAATCTGATATACATAGAAAGGTAACAAATATTATTAATAAAAAAAATCCTATCTGTTTGCAAAGGTACTCTACACCTTAAAATCTTTGACCTGTGATTTGTTCCATGGTGACTTCTTTAATAGATAAGAGTTAAGGAAATGTTGCTTCCTTTGCTTCCTTTACTGTGAACTTTTGAAGAAGTTATTCACTGTGATGTTATTCAGTTCTCCTGATGTTCAAAATGAGGAGGAAACCGTCAGAAAAGGTGAGAATTTCGAAATCTCCCAAAGGATAAAACATAACCAAAAGGAGGTGTCAGATATCATTACAACTAATATGTTTAAACATGTTATTATCAGTCTGCAGCTAAGTAGGCTTCCATTATAGACCAGTTATTTCTAAGCAGTCTGATTGGGATGCACATGCATGGTATTATTTTGATTTACTTCTATAATTTCCTAACTTATTAGTTATGATGAGTGACCCACTTTGTTACAAGGATACGAAAAACATTTCTTACCCTATTTTCACACATAGATGACGAAGAGCAGGAGTCATGAGCTTAATTTTAGAGCCTACTATAAACAGTCTCTGTACAGGCGTTTCCCTTTTCACTGGTTTAATATTGTTCATTAGAAACGGGCTGCAAAGATGAGAATTGAACCAGTACTTTAAAATTTATGCATATTCTGGTCATGAGTAATGGCTGATTTTAAGCAGGTGATCATAAACAGTACAAAACCAAGCATGTAAAAGTATTGTATACAGATTTAAATGCTGCCATTCTCCTTCCACCTTTTCTTTCAGTAGTGCTTCTGAGGTTATACCCAAGAATTTGGGGGGATATAGCTGAAAGTAAAACGGTGAGTTAGGTGAAGAAAGCTTATCCAGCTCATGACAGAACCAAACCTCCCTACTATGGAAAACGAGGCCAAGTGTGTAAGGTCAGGAGGAGGCCAAGATGCTATTTAAGCTTCTCAGTAAGCAAACCTATTGCTGCAGAGTCTAAACAGACAGATAGTCACAAAGGTTGCCTAGCTTTAGACATCCAAAATTGGCACATCTAAACCTGGGCTTGTCATTCTAGATTTTATGTATAACTAATGAAGAGGAAAAGGTACCTTCAGAAAAAAAAAAAGACATGATAAAACACATTCCTTGGCTGTCTGGAGATGCCTATGCAAGTGGTATAGGTCATCTTTCCCCATGACTATAAAAGGAGTTACATATAACTGGCTCAGACTTAAATATTAAAGTTTTAGATAACTCAATATATTAATTGAAGCCAGATGAATTCCATCTGAGAATCTCACCAGAAGCATAATTACTCTACACAGAATGGTCACAGTTAGCTAAAACTGCATATACATGTTCAGATCAGTGTATCCTGTGGTGAAGCTCTTTAGACTATAGCAGGTTTGGAGGCAAGGCACCTAAAGGCTGCACCCATGCTAGCAAGATAAACGGGTCAGATGTTACGCTCTGATCCTTTGGCCAAGTGGTGTGACATCACTAGAAGAGAGAGCTTGAGGAAAGCAGGCTTTGGCCCATGCCATGCCCTGAGTTGTGCCTGGGTATTGCTGTAGTGGACCCAGGCCTCCACCATGTTGGGAAGCACCTGTGTACATCATGGTCTTGGACCACTGCTTTAGCCCATGGCAAGGCCCACATAATTTATGTTATGTAGACTCTGTTGTTTCTCAAAATTTTGAAGGTGTAAATGTGTCAGAGGATGCCCTGTTTGTCTGGTCACTTCATAAGTCTTGCTTCTTTCTTCTGCTTGAATATCATGGCTCCTTTAACCTGTGCAAAATGGCACAACTGTGGTGATGTTCTCCAAATAACTGTGTTCTGCCCCACAGACATGATCTCTCATCCTATTTGTGTTTTGCATGCTCCTCTCTGCTCATGCAAGTGGTGGATTGCAATACCCAGAACTCCTCTTCAGCTCCTCTCATTGCTGCTTTCTAATTTCTTTCTTCCCTTCTTTTCCCTGTCAGCATCTCAAGGATGCTCTTGCTCCCACTGCTTTGAATATTTCTGTATAAATTCTCTCTCTGATATAGTGTTGTCTTGCTTCTACTACTTTTAATCTGCTGCTGCGATGTAACTCTGCTTCTGCTGATTTTGTTGTGTGATTAAAAAGCAGAAGGTCCTTCACAGCTGTGTCTCTGTGCTCATCCTACCTTTCTGGGGCTTTCAATGTTTTTGAATAATTTATATTTACCATAGTCCACACTGGAAATGTGGAAAAAAAGGTTAAAATATGTTAATAAACCTGGGAAAAATACAGATGAAAGCATCCCTACATAAGCTATGCTAAAATGCTATTTCTATATCATGAGGTATCTTCTAAATTAAGCAGATATAAGTGGAAATAGATGCATAAAAATGTCATTTTTTTGCCTAGGTATCCTGTGATTGAATCTCCTGATTTATTCCTGTTTAAAAATATACTTTAAGTTTTATAATAAGGTGCACAAAAGACAGAAGGTTTTTTTGAAAGCCATATTCTATTCTGTTAAATGATTTATCCCTGAGTGAATATGAGCATATTCTTCTGTAGGAATAAAGATAAATTCTCATACTGGATTCTGATGATGTAGGTGGTTACCTCATCTACTGATATTTTTGTAATTAATAATTTTACACTTTTAAGACAGCACTTTCTATCTTTGACAAAACCATTTTCTATCTATGTCTTTCCATTTTGAGTTCAAGCACACTTTGCTAAAATATCATCAGAATCTGTGGTCTGTATGACTGATTAAATGAGCTTCCTAAATATAATTTGAAGCATTAATGATAAATGAGTACTATTTCTATCTGCTCTTGCAGAACTTTGAGTTGTCTCAAACAACTGAAGTACCTAGAAAGTCTACATAGACCTTCCTTGGATCCAGGCGTTTAGAGATTTACAACATTTAGTTCCAACATTAAGTTATAACATTAAGGCAGATTTCCAGTAGTTCTGACTTGTACATATCCTAATGACTTGAGGATTTCCTGCCAATTTCTTTTTGAAAAAAAACAGAATCTTCCTTCAAACATTTAAATATAAATAGATGACCATCAATTCTGTGCTTTACCAGCCATGAGGCCCCTTATCATTTTGCCAGTGCTGGAGCCCATAGTGCAGGCATGGATCCTCACCTCTGTTAATGAGCATCACAGATATCGATCTAGCAAATTTTAAATTTCCCTGGCCTATGAAGAGGAAATAAAGGGGATTATAGCCTCCATCAACTCTTATAAAGACATAATTCAAGGAAATTGCCAGTCCCCTCCTTCTGCGGCACAAACCACTGCCTTTGGCCTCCCGGTTACCAAAGGCACCTTGCGAGCCTCTAACAATTTGAGCAGCATTTACTTTTTAATTAAAGGCTGCCCCGTTTAGGCGGAGGCCTCTAATCGGCTTGCCAGATCTGCAGCCCTCAGCATTACAAGCCGCTGCTCCAGCCGTGGCTGTCGGACCCTCGATAAGCGGAACAGGGAGCAAGGTGCGAGTCCCCCAGTGATAACCTCCTGACTCCGACATTATAGGTCTTTTCTGATGGAATTGAGTGCTACATCTTCCTCGATGGGCTCTTGTCAGGGATGAGTAATGGAGGTGCCCCCGCCGCACTGGCCACTCCGGCAGCAGCTGCCGCACGCAGGGCCGGCAGATAATGCAGAGCTCGGGGAGCTGCCAAAGGCGTCACAGCCACCAGTTCCTGGCCACCTACCTGCTCCCATTGCTCCATCGCTCCCTGCCTGCTGTGGCTGTGGTGCTGCTTGTGCACGTCATCAATCATGGCCTTCCCCGGGCCAGCGGAGCAGGGCAGATAAAAGCACCGCAAACTCATCAGAGACATGCACATAAATGGGTGTAATCCTTGCAAAACTGTCTAGTTTCCTGCAAAGGAGAAGCAAAACACAGTTATTTTTTATGCTTATGTTTATTCATTTTATTTATATTTATATTTATTTTTATTGCTATCAATGACAGTACCAAAAAATTAATAGTATTTTACTGAGCTGTCAAGAAGCTTGCTCTAGGAAGTTTCCTAACTTGACTAGGAAGTCAATAAATAAATAAATAATATTGTGCCTCTCAATGTTTTTTAATTTATTAAACATCTTCTTCTGAAAGGTATGACTGGAAGTTTTCCAAAGCCTATACAATAAAGCAAATTTGTGATCTGGAGATTGTCTTCATTTCAAAATGAGTCTAGTTTAGACAACTGATGTGTGTGTCTTTACAGCAGTTTGTGGTATCACATGGCTAACATAATATTACCCCTAACTGTATATTATGAAATGCTGCTTGTTATCACTTTAACTCTTGGAATAATAATTATCTCTCATGCAATGATCCAGAAGTAGCTTTTTTAAAGTGTGAGTGTAGAATTCATATTCAGACCAAATATTCAAAGGAATTTAAATTCTGAATAATCAGCTGAATAAATGTTAAAGCTTCAGAACTAATCAGAAACCAGCATCTTGGAGAAAAGTAATAAAAACTATTGTGTGTATTGAGCTTCTTTAATGCCTGGTTATAATTACACATCTGTAATGTCATGTTTGTGTAGGATTTCCTCTATTTCATTCAGCAGCCAGGAATACTAAGAAAACCTCTATTTATTTACTATGATGATATTATATAGAGACTATGCTGTGCTGATGGGAAGGGAGTGCTTCTTACCTTCTGAATTTCCCCTTGTCAGGCATTTCTGTGTGTCAAGCCCTTGTCCTGTTGACATGAGCATCTCAAACCTGCTTGACCTGTCTGAGCTCTGTATCACCTTCAGAGATGTTGGTGTTCCCATTACTCCCCTTACGGTGACCATGCCTCTATTCAAGTTTGCTTGGGTAGGTATCTACCAAGAAGAGAATGGCAGGAGAAAAGCTGGGCTCTAAGACATGCTGAGCATCATTCCTTTTCTCTGGAGAAAGTGGAGAAAGGAGCTATCTCTAGGATTTCATTCCTCTGTATGAATTGGGATTCTGTGAGTCCCATCCTGTGATCACTTGATTTTTTATTCCTACAGATGCACTTGGAAACTTGTAATTATGGCCCTTTTTTTTCACAAATTCACAATACCAGGGAAACTCCTAGCACCTCTGGTGTAGGCAGTTTACAGGCTTGTCGTTTGATCCTGCTTCCAGTGGAGTCAACAGAAATATTAATTGGAAATCAGTGAGCAGGTATTCAAAATAATTAATAAAAAGGACAGCACAGTAAAATATGATTATAGGATGATGGGTAATCAACTACAAGAACATCTGTTATTTTGAGAGTTGCACGTAAATTTAAGAGAAATGATCTGTCCTCAATCAATAGAAATAAATAACAGGGAACGTATATCCCATCAAATCCAGTTTTATTTTCCAAGAGCTATATGACTCTGAGCTTGATCTAAAACTATCTATCCCTTTAATTCAGTTCCATTTTAATCAGGACTGAGCTAAGGAAAAAAAAATCTCCCCTAATTCTAATGACCAAGCCCTGGAAAGAAAAACCACAATCATAAACATAGTAGAGAATCTTAGTGCAGTTAACTTAACCAAGAGCAGTTTTCACCATTTCCAAAACTATTTACTGGACCCAAGTACTAGCAGAAAAGTCACTCAGATTCTGTTGAAAGTGTCACCCTTGGAATTGCAGGGAAAACAGACAGAAGAACAAGTCACTCTATGCTTTGAATTGAATGAATTTGAATTTTTACCAATCACACTTCCTCACTAATTCAGCTATTAGCAGCTGAAACTTTGTTTTCTGCAGAAGGCTTTATAGGGTGTTCTTGATCCTAAATGCTTTTCCTGAGCACACAGAATTGGTGCTCTGTGCATTTCCTCTGCAAAATGTGTTTGTTTTCCTGTTTGACATAAGCAAAATGCAAGCTTTGTTGGTTATATTACAATCTTAAAATAATAATAATGTTTACCCCCAAAATGAATTCACTCTCTTAAGAGTTCACCGTTGCCTGCGCATTAACCTCGCTGCTGTGCTTGAAGTGCCTCCTCAGAGAAACAAAGTTCTTGTTAGGATTTAAGACATGAGGATCCATTTCTGCTTCACAATCTCGTACTCCTGCATTCCCTGAAGTGTATCCCATCTGCTTTTGGGAGCTCTCATTGCAATATGCAGTGATTGCAGGATAAGCACACCATTTTCCTGTCAATACTTTCCTATTAGCCTCCTGGATCCATACATCATCGTCTTGCTGGCCTGCAGTTTGCTTATCTCAGTCTCAGAGGCTGCCTTTGATTTATCTAACACCCAGGTTAATGAGGCATGGAGCCCAGGGTGGCTCCAAGGATAATGCACTCCTGTATAAAAATGCTTAAGGAAGGATCAAGTGATAATCCATTCTAGACTAAAAGGCCTAGCTCTTCAACAAATGTTGTATTTCTTAATCGCTAAGCTAAGACTATAATAGCTCCCTTTTAAGCTACTGCCATCAGTAAAAACGATACATGCTAACTATATGGAATTTACAAAAGAACAGAAAATTAGATTTTAATTTGTGCTCCGAAAAAGGCAAAGAAAAGTTCATTTCTTAGGAATAGTTATCACCATTATTTGACAGTGTTCTTATGCAAAAATAAGTTAGCTTTAATATTTAATTTACAGTAATAGTTTTATATTCCCTCACTGGGACCTATGTTTTTCTAAAGACAAAAATAACAGAAGCTAGAATGTTACTGTGGCAAGGATAAATCAAACTTGCTATTTCAATAATGGAGGTAATTACAAAGTGTATATATCTGAGATGTACCGAGTGGTTAGGGGTTGTTTAATTAACATAAAAATTTCAATATCATCAGCAAGTGTGTTGGTATCGCAAAAGCATTGTTAAAAATGTATCTTAAAATAGTTATGCCTTCCTATATTTCTAGCAAGTACATAAGGCTAATATACCTTAGCTTCCCAGTTCTGCTAATTACCATCTTGCACAGAAACATTTTTAATGAAAGAAAGGTGATGCTACAAGCAAGCTTTCAAAGACATAATTATTTATTTTTTTTTAAAGTGCTCTGCCGCGTATTACTTTGATTTCTGGATGGTGCTGTTGTGTTTTGTTATGCTTGGGTTGACCTTCCTAGCATGACTGTGCCACAGACTCCCGAAATAGGTGTAATGTATAACCATTTAGAAAATTACATAGCACCAAATAGAGGGATCATTCCTATGGGACACCATGCTTGTATTTTGATGAAAAAGCTGCATACAGGCAAGGCTTTCACCAGTCAGCCCATCACCGCCCCAAAGGACTTGACCCAGGTAATAAGTCCTTTACTGGTCACTAACCTACATTATTGAGATTTTGTTTGGATTTTAATGACATGACATTGTTAGGCGACGTTATTGAGATGTAAATGATCTTCTGTTGGGTTATTTAAGACATGTGAAGGACCTAGTTTAGAATGAAAATTAGTTATTGATTATTCCAGCAATTAACAAAGTAAATTTTAACACCTATATTAACATTTTCAGAAGTCTTGATTTTTTTTTTTCACTCAAGCTGACCCATGGAGTTTAATCAATTCCTTAGAAGTCTTGAAGATGTTTTGAACAAATAAAATAATAATAAGGGTAAACAGATATTATTCAGTGATATCTTCATTGTATTTTGTCTTCTGTTTCAAACGTCAACTTTTGCTCCTTTGTTTAATCCAAATTGGGCTAGTATGTGATACAATTTTCCACATGGTAACACTGTTTTCCACACTGTGACACAATTCTTCAATATTAAAGTGCTGAGTACACATAAAATTGAAATCTTCATTTTATTTATTCTTTCATCTTCCTCAAAACCTCTGTCTTTAGATGAACATAATTTGTCATTTATGAAGTTTGCTTTGCCATGCTACTCATCTACCAGTAGCACACCACATCTACTGACTTGAAAACATGGAGATAGGAGGCAGTCTTTTCAAATGTCTGTAATTACCTACAGGCACCTCTTAATAGTACTAGTAACACACATATTGGCAAAATACATTTTACTGTCTGACTGAAAATGGAGAATATATTAATTTATTCCTAGATATTTTAACTGGAAGATGTATTTCCTGAAACTTTTTTCATCAGGCACTGATCTGAGAAATCCTTAGACGCTGTTACACATTCCAAACAGATCAGAGAACTCTACTACATGCTCCGTTTGGTGGCAAAATTCAGAAGAAATAATTTATGTATGTTTTTATAACTAATTTGACCTAGACCTTTCTTTTCTATTTCTGTCCTATAATCTCTGGCTGATAAAGAGTGTATGGCACTGAAAATAGACTTGTGAATTCTGGTGAGAATTTCACCTTTTGAGTTACAATGACACTTTAATCTATAAAATATTTCATTAGAGAACTGGCACAAGCATCCTGGCTGGTTTTTGCTGCCAGAGCGCATTACTTAATGTGTGGCCTGTGAATAGTACTGAGCTCATGGAAACTAATCCTGGGGTCATGTGCTGCCTTTTGTGTTTCTACATTGTGTTAGTCTCCTCCAGATGATATTATATGGAAAATAAGCTACTTACCCACTGTCGATTGAGTATGACTTTTGGAGGACTCCTCTACATCAGGTTATTTCACTTTAAAAGTCCCTATACAATTAGCAGCAGGTAGTGGAAAGGCGGCATTTTCTAGCATTCCTTTTCCTCAAACAGTTCTGTTTTTCTTATCTCATACATTTTTTCTTCTATTCTGCTATTCAGATGCAGCAAAGTACCCATTGATTTCAATGAGTTTTGTTTCCTGTGTTTATGAATCCTTGCCATCTTTTCAATGACTGAAATCACCAGGAGAGAAATTTAACTTCTTTTTGCTTCTTGTCTTCCAACAAATGACAGACTTCATTGCCTCCGACTTTTACAGAGGATTTCATGAGTGGGTATTTACAGCTGCTTTCATGTCATTCTCTGCACTTGTGAAATGTTTTGAGTCAGCCCAATTGTTTTTGTTTTCGTTTGATTTTTCTTTGGTAATCTATTTAATAAGACATAAGCATGAATTTCTGGTGCATGAAGTCATTTAGCCTTTTTAATTATAGAGGTTAAATGCTAGCTCACCTTGTTGGTATTTTGAAATTCAGAAAAAGTAGTTGTCAATAGATATTAGTATAGAAAAGATAATTAAAGCACAAGTGTAAAAAACACCTTCTATGTAGGATTTTTGTTCAAATCCAAAGAAAAAATAGAGGTGTCTGCCAAACACACTGACAAGTATTCACACTTATAATAAATACTTTAAAATACACAATCAGACACATGATTCTGCTTAACTCTCATGAATAACCAAGCAGCCAAAGGGAAAGACAATCTATTTCCTCTACATATCACCCACTAACTATTGATTTCTAGGTGCGCTCCCTCAAGAAGTGGTCTTCTATTATATACTTTAAAAAGCAGCAGAGTTGTGGAGCTGTTTAGTGCAGATTCATCTCCCTCACTTGCAGGTTTTTCAGGAGGGCACATGAGTTAGGAGACATCACTTGTGTTATAAATAGAGAGAGACACAGATTAAGATGTGAAGGACAGATCCTCTGGAAATGCCTGCTTTTCTCCATTAATAAATTAGTAAGGAGTGAGGTAGTTCTACAACTAACTAAAGCAGATGGGTTAACTCCTAGTATAGGGGTGATGCTTCTGGGCATTCACACCAGGAACGAGGAGAACTTGCAGAGGTCCCAGCTACCTCTTGCGTTCAGCTTCTACTTCCATTGGGTGCAAATCTGCAATATCCTGAAGAGGCTGAAGCAACTCCCCAAACCAAATGCCATTAGCTTTAAAGAAGGACGTTCACATGCACTTTGCAACACATCCAGTATGACAGTGACTGAGACAATTCAAATTCACTGGCCTCGCTTTGCAAATATTACTCTGCAAATATTTTTTGGGGAACAGCTTATCTCCTGCTACAGGACTTGCATTTCTCTAGACAAAACTAAAGAGTTCAGCACTCTGTGGCTCCAGGGGAAGTGCCGAGGCTGTCGCCCACACACAGCACGGCAGCTTGGCTCCGCCACACGCTTGGCTCTCTCTTCAGATATGCTATCCCAGCACCAGTGATGCATATATCCCGTCTCCAGAAGCACACTCCAGCGCACGCTATGGCCTCTGATTGCACACCCAGATTACTCCCTTCAGATGGCCTTGTAATGCGGATTTTTATCATGTGCTGTTTGCATGTAGAAAAGTCCAAAGCTCGGGAGAGACGTAGGTGAGTGAGTGCAGCTTTGTGGAACTGGATGCAATGTGTGCAGAAATGGAGTCTGGAGAGGAGCACGTCTTGTGATATAGAGGTATATGTCCAGCTGCCTATGGAAATATCATTCTGTGGACTCTGAGGGAGATTGCTTCCTTTCTTGGAATAATATCTGCCAAACAAAACAATTACACCTACAAATATCACCTGCAAATACAACAGTTTTAGCAAAGATTCATGTATCTTGCATTAATAATAAATGTGCGGCAAAGCCTAATATTTTATTTGATAAAAGTAAAACACAATAGTGTATACTCAAGAAACATTCATAATAAATGTCAGTTTGGGGTACAAAAGGCCATGCTAGCTGTATAAAGTATTAAAGAATTGTTTTATTTTATTAGCTGCGAAGAAAAGTCAAAGCACTTGCTTTCTAGACACTTTAACTTAAGCTGTAGTAGCTCTACTGAATTTAGATTATGCTTGGCTAGTAACTGACATGACCGACAACACCAGGATAACTGGCTGTTATGACCAAAGACATTCAGGTGGACGGCTAAGGGGAAAGGGGACTAAGTAGATCTGAGTTGCTTGCATGTCTCAGTGGGACAAGAAGAGTTTGAGCGCAAAATACATTGCTCCTTGTCGGTAGTCCCTCATAGGAATGCACAGGCAACTATATTATATATATGTATATATATATATATATGTATATATATATATGTATATATGTATATGTATATATGTATATGAATCTCTCATCTTTCATGGATTCTTAAGCAGTGAGGATGGCCACTGCTGTCTGACATTGCTCTGGTCTATTGCGTTTTGTGTATAACAAAGTCACAAAGCCTCATTAGTGATGGTCATTAGTGTTTTTTTCATTATAATTGTATACATTTATATTATTAATATATTATCAATGTATAAATATACACTTGTATATATATATATATGTATGTAGTATTTGTATGTATGAATACATACATAAATATATATACATGGGCAAATGGGCTATTCCGTGCAAAAGTGATGAAACACAACGCATGATCTGTTGTTTGTATTTGGCCTGTGAGAAATACGCTTTGAAGAACAGACTTAAATATGTACAAAAAGAAAGAACATCTAGTGGCAACATAATATTGGCAACATCTTATTGCTTTCAATGTACAATGCATAAAGCATCTTCAGAGCAAAGGCGAAAGAATTCCTTTGGAAGTAATTCTAAAGGAAAAGTGATTTGAGAGGTCCAGATCTTTAGCAGACCATCTGAAAAAAATTTACTCAGCTTTTCTAAGCAGCTCAAGTCCTGTTTTTAGCAAAAGGTACAAACTTCCACTCTGCCCATGTCAATTTTGGGTTTATCCTGTGATATTATATTCCAGCAATTCAGTGGCTTTAGTGAGCTCTTCAGTCAGAGACAGTGAAATGTAAAAGGTCAACCATGAAGAAAGAAAGGATAAGGAATTTGCCTTTGCATCATTAGCAAGTAAAGCTCTTGGGATGATGAAAGAGGAAGAAAGGAGCAGCTGCACATCGAGCTATCCTCTATGACTTGTCTTGCCCAGCAACAGAACAGGCGGGTGAAAAAAAAGCTAGGGAGATATATTTGCTAATGCGAATAAAGACATTTGCCAGCATGATATCTGCAGCTGAGGTCTTCAAAGGGATATGCTAGCCCATATGTTGGGATTTGGGCAAACACACAGAATTTGTAGTTGAATTAAAATTTCTGAAGTGAGAAGGTTTTTTATTTGATTTTTTTTGGTGACTTCCTTTTCATGAAGTTGTAATTTCCTGACAATTGATGGGTCTTTATTTCAACTTTTATGATTTCCACTTGTCGTGTTTAGCTCTTCTCTTACCATGGTTATGTGCACATGAAAGGTAGGAGGAGGAGGAGGCACTGTACTAATGAAGTCCTGAGTTCACCAACCACAAAGGCAGACACATATTTCTGCAGTATTAGAAAACAACAAAAAGACTTTTTACACAAAAAGTTAAGATCACATAGTTTCTGAGTTCCTGAAGTCTCAATCCTTTCTGAAAGAAAAATCAGTATTGACATGTTCTTTTCCTAAGTAAATTTACATACAGGGAGTTAAAATCCATGTTAATTTCAACTGTTTGGTCATAAAAGAGGTTTTTGTGTTTTTGGCTAATTTTATTTCTTCTTCCTCTTGACTGGCAAAATCAAAAGTGAAAAAAATAGTGTGCGATTGGAAGATGAGAGAATGAGAGCAAAAATAGAAAATCTTTTTTATTTTATTTATATAAAAATATTATCTCTAATTTTTCAGTTGAAATCAATTTGATTGCATCTTTTATTTACTAGCAATGCATTTCTGTTGTATAGATAGAGTATCTTCCCAAAGGTCTTGCAACTGAAATACAAACCGTGTAGACAAAGCACTCGGCAGAATTTTCCTGCAAAATCCCTTTGCCCCTGAGTACTAATGATGTATATAAATGTATATAAATAAAGGGTTTCCTGCACCCTCAAAAGCATACTGTTGCGAATTGCAGCTGCTATGATTCTGAATTTTTCCCTCTAGCTGCTAGAGTACTGCTATTTTTGCCTTCATCCTCATAGCCCTACAGATTTGCATTTCTGCAGTTTTTGTGAGCTGGGAGCCTAAGCCCATGACTTGTGGGTTCAAATCCTTCCAGGGATGTGGGCTGCATGAGAGATGTTGGACAGCCCTGTGACTGGGCAACTCAGCAGTTGAGTGGAAATACCACTGTAGAAAACATGGAGTTCAATAGATATAAGAGAACACTGTGGTGCACAAGGCAAAGTGTTTCTCTAATTATGGTAAAGTTGGTGTCTCCTTCCTCGGCATATCTTCCCCTTAATTAGTTTGTAGAGCATCTGTGAATTGATATATTCATCTTTCTTCCCTTTTTGTCTTCTTTCTTTATACAGATTTAGAACAAGTATCATTTCAAAAGATGATGCTATTGATACTGTTTTGTCTTCACTTATTAACAAAAAAAAAGAGGTTTCTTGCAGCTAGGACTGTACAGAGAAATTTGCATTTAGAGAACTGCAGATTTTTCTAGGAGCTACTAGAAGCTACTAGAATGTGAAGAGCCAAATAAAGTGAAATAACAAAATTGGTGTCTGGTTTAAATGGGCTGCCTCCTGGCAAAGTTTATACTCAAAACAGGGAAGGAGCTGGAGCCATTATGCAGAAATACGAATGCAAAGCTAAAATGCAGCATTTTATCTGCAGCATTACCCTAATATTCCCACTGGTTAAGATATCCATCTGATTAGTCTGAAGATGTCACATGGTCTGGTCGTGTCAAATATACATTAAAATGGGGACAGCTATGGATGTTATAGAGCTGTGATAACATATGGTTTGTACAGCCTGTTAAGAACTTAACTTCCAGCTGGGTTCTGTGTAACATAAGAAACAGGGATATCACATTTCCCCCATTTCTGCTTCTGGCAGGTGTGTGCTAGACACTGACTGCTAAATACTTTGTAATTAGTATGCCTTGGAGCAGTCACTGTCATCTTACATCTGTAACTGTAGTGAGGGCACTGTTAGCCTGACTCTGTTCATTTCTTTAGCCTCCCAAGCCTATAGACCTATACAAGGCAGCCTGAAGGATCAGTATTTGATGCCTGAACCATAGGCAGACCTCAGAAATGTATCTAATTATACTAGTATCTGACTGCACTATTGTAGCAGGATGTATTATTCATAGCCAAAAATGAACTGCTATTCAAAGAGAGAAAAATCTTATGTGTGCTACTATTCCTAAAGTTCAACGTTTATTGGAAGATTAGTTTGAAGCAATCAAGATATATATCATAGATTTTTAGAATTATTCCTGCTCTATATGAACTATTGCATATTTTCTTGTATACAGGCAAAGAGGTAAAGAGAAAGATAACTCTAATAATACTAACATATCAACTAAACAATTTATTTTCAGGAAATGAGTAGTAAATATCTGAAACCTTTGAATTCTATGCAAAATCTTATATTTGCTTTCAGAAATACTGTGGGGGTACCATTCGTTTTATTTTCATTTCTTTCAAAATTCATCCTTTGTAATAGTCCCTTGTGAAGGAAGTACGATCAGAAACAAGAATAATTCTTTTTTGACGATTGATAGACTTTATTCATTTGTTGCTTTAATCCACAATACCTATTTTAAAACCATCTGTGTTAATCAGAAGCCATATGCCACAATATAAAAGTGACCAGAGTCTGGAGAAGGACTCCCCACCGACAGCTCTAGCAAAGAGGAGAAAGGCACTCTGATCAATAGGGGAAGAAGGATTCGTTTGAACATAATGATGCCCACAGGTATTTTCTTTTAAAATAGAGAGGATTACGGTGCAACACTTCTGAGAAAAGTAATGTAGAAAAGGTCTCAGAAGCAACTAGATCTTACTTAGTTCTTCAAATACACCTTCAATTTTACCCTGGAATCAGCTGGTAACATTGCAGAAATGATACCGTGTAGCTAGAACTATTTCTAGCCAAAGAAAGTTTTTCTTAGGTCATTTTCCCACACGTTAATGAAACTTATCTATAGCTATCGCCCAGGAATTAATCCAACCAATAAAATAAATGTTTTGGAGGTGATGTTGTCTACCTAGTTTTCACTTAAATGTTTTGATGATTGGCAAAGGAGCCTTCTTCATTTAAATCCTTACATAGTCACAGCCAAGAAAGATTCATGCCTCTCAGAACCTCTGAATGGCAAAATTGGTCTTAAATACTAAATAATTAAACTTACAAACTTATAAACAATTTAATAAGATCCTAGACAGAAATATTTTTTGGAGCAGGATCTATCCTTCAGTTAGAACTAATTTTCTTTTGGCTGAGTATCCTATCCCTAAACTTGAACTTTTACATATAAAAGAACCTTCTAAACTTAATAAACTAAATAGAAAGAGTAACTTTCATCTCTAAGACAGATTTTTCAGACCCTAAAACCCTGCTCCTGAGATTAAATTAGTGCTCTAATGTCAGGAGTTGGAAATTCTCCATGTGTTTCAGGAGATAGCGTTTATTGAAAAAAATACCTTAAAGGTTTCTTAAGCGTTTCAGAACTCAGAGTTCTTCAGTCTTCATGAAAAGAGCCGACACATGCTCTTGGATATTTAAAGAATGTTTTGCATTAAATAGTCAATATTCATGCAAATGTCTGAAACAATGTCTGCCTGAAACCTGACTGTTCTTAGGCACATAGAGTTGTGATGAATGCCAAGCTTCTTTTTGAAGTTCTGAAAAAATCATCTAGGAAACAATAGCTTGGAAAATTGTTCAAAGGAGTCTTTGAATCCAGTGTGTAATATCCTTCAAATGATAAATGGCTGTGGCATGTTGAATAGGGAGGGATAAAAGCTAATACAGTTGTAGGCACCACAACTTTTACAGTACCGTTGCTTGAAGGTATTTCCCTGGGAGGAAAGGAAGTGCCTCTGCTCCTACCTTAACTGAATATGCAATGCAAAGGTCTGAATTAGGGAGGGAGGCACATGAATGCTTCTAAGGGGTGTCGGAAGCAGAGGAGGAACCTAACCTGAGATACTCTGCATTGCCCTCTCAGGAACCTTAACTGTCTGTATTGGCTATAGAAATAAGCTATGGAGATGGGGCTGCCCTGAATAATCACCAAGAAGGAACGTTTCCCTTATTCATTATCGGATAGGCTGGTGATTTACCACCAGCCTGCGTAGAGGACATTGCAGAGTTGCACTGCCTGAGGCTACTTAGTAAAAGACATTGCATCCAGTAGTCCAAATCTGTTTCAGCCTCCTGAGCTGTGTGAGAGATGTATTTTCTGGCCTAGATTCATCCTAGCTAATTGAGGCAGCCGTGTTCACATCTAGTCATCCCTGTGAAGTCTGTCACAGGAGAAAGGTGTCACTGCAGGTCTCTTGTCTCTTGACTGAATTGAGAGCTTAGGACAATATGCTCCTAGTCTGTGCACTTTGGTTAAGTCAGTCTGAAGTCAAATTAGTCTTTTTAAGAAGTCAGAACCAACTTCTAACAGAGATTAGAACTTGATATGACAAAAACAAAGCAGCTGACACAATGCAAAATTCCCCCTAAAAACTGAAACACTATAAGGCAATGGTAACAAATTGTTGGAGCCACATTTACATTCGTCTGTTAACACTTGCACTTTTTTGTAAAACACCAGAGCATGTGATCTTAAAATCAATCTTATTTAGCTGGCAAAATTCTCCTCCAAAGCCGAAGATACATAAGTCCTTAAAGAACTTAAGTAGTAAGAAAAGATTTATTGATAACAGTATAGTTCAACCCTTTCTTTATTTACAGTAGGATGTTATAATTCCCAGATATTTTCTCTGGGAGATAAATGATAGCATATTATTTGGCTAAGATCTTATTTTTTATTTTTTCCTTTCTTCTTTCTCTTATTTCTTACTATTACTTTCTTTTTTCTTTGCTTGTAGCTCTGGCTTTTAAATTGTCTTTAATTCCTGACACTCCATGCTCATGGGAGTCTCTGCACTTTGAGAATACTTGACATTCAGGAAAATACACTTTATATGTTAAAAATCAATGGTGACACAATATTTACAGCCCAAAGGCCAAACATTTGTGTTTCTTTATAGAGAGTAAGTGCTTAGAGACCAGCTTTGTGCTGCTAAGCTATAGACATCAAAGAGTAATAATACCACAGTTTTAAACTCAATGGATTCAGTGGGTTCTAACATTCTTGCAATAAGGGACTAGCTGATTTTATGGTTACCCTTAGTACAAGAATGGATGTAAACATAATTATTTTCCATGGATTATTAACAAAACCTCTTTGTGAAAGAGAAGACCATCTGTCTTGTGCTAAAATATCCATATAATGTCAAAAAATGATAGGATAAAATATTTTTCTTCTCAGTGAAAGGATAATTTTTAAAAGGTATTTTTGATAAAGTCAAGATTAAGACCTTCCAGGAAAAGAAAGGTGTCTTCACATGATATTGCTCTCTCTTTCTTTCTTTCTCTTTTATTCTTGCTGTTTATATAATATTTCTGAAGGCCATTTCTGAAGCTTGGATTTTTAACTGATATCTGAAATAAAAACTATTTTAAAATTGAAGCCTCTGTAATCCAAAAGAGAGATTGTCAATTTAGCATTATATATCCAGATTTGTTTTATATTCTGGGGAAGATTTTTTTCAATGGCATATTTTACTCTAATAGGCTTAATTTTGGTGTGTGAGACAAAAACACTGCAAGACATTTATTACATCATTAGAAACTGCGTTATGTATCTAGGGAATGCAGGATCATTTGGTTTGTACATTTGACCTCTGGTTGTTATTAGGTACACTTTACTAAATCAGCAGAAAGAGATAGGTCACTAACGACTATTACCAAGCTAATAATAATTATAAGGGCAAAAAACTGTTATTGATGTTTCAGACATCGTTTCATATATGCAATTCCTGAGACACTGATTTGTGATTTGCATTATTAGGAGTGAACTTTCTTTGACCTGTCATTTAACATAAGCTAGAATGCTTGGTCTGATAGTTAAATAAGGACCTTAATAATGGAATTATTATATTTAACACTAGCTTTGAATGGGTTTTTGAATGATTTTGAGTTCATTGTAACTCTGAAATAAATTGTAAAGGGGGAAGATAAATTAAAAATAGTGTATTTGAGATGAAAAAAAAGAAGAAATGATATTAGGGGAACCAAAAGCATTTAGAATATATTTTAAAATGTTATGTTATGCATGAAAAATAAATATCACATGAGATCATTTATTGTAACCTCACCAACATTCTGAACATAGTACATGTTCAGCAAATAAGTTATTCCAAAGACTTTAGCAGTGCTTGTACTTTGAGTTAAATTCTCTTCTGTGTCAGTGCTGAACTGTGCAACTAGTGGCTATTTTGCTGGTTGTGATAGTCTCAATAAAGCTCAACAGCCTTAAATGTGTGAAAAGAAATAGCTTGGGTAGGTTTGTGTTTACCAAGTTATTTCTTTGAGCTTTGCAGTACTATTCAGTCAATAAAGTCATATATTTCTTTAAAAGGCTCTGCAATATGTTCTCTGATGTTAGTTTTGCTCCCTCTAGAAAGAGCTAAGCTATGAGTCAGGTACAATCTTTCAGATTTGAGGCATAGAACATATCAGGGCCATCAGCTGAAATGGAGCAAAAGGTGTCTCCTTGCCAGATCCAGCAACTCAGAATGAAGCAGCTTGTTGGGAAAAACCCCTCACTATCTGGGTGAAAACTCAGCAGATCAAGGAAGTCTGTCCAAAACAACTGATTTTGACAGTCCATAAATGAGCAGATTGATCCTGGGACCGTTTATCAACAGGATTGGTAGTCTGAAGTTGGTGGGGCAGGAACAGTTTATCGCAAAGTACGCTGTTGTGTGTTCAGGATGCTCTATGGCTCTAGAGCCCAGATCCAAGAGTCAAGACATTCCATGATAGAGGTGGCCATGAGCTTCTGGATGCTACAAGTCTGCCCATCTACATGCATGGGGACAGTGTGCAGTAATAGGAGCCTCAAAATATCAAAAAAGGATATTTTTAGTCATGTAATTCCCTGCCAGAGACCACCTGATAGACCTCTATTCACTGTGGTATTGAAATCAATGATATCTGAAAGGGTTATAGAGAAGTATTATTATCTGCTAGTCCTGTTATATTATCTGAAGATTGTACTATTTGCAGACAGCTACCAACAATAATTTTAGGAAGCAAGATATTGGACTAATTGGGACTTTGATCCAGTTGGCACAGAAGTTCTCATACGCTTAAGGTGCTCTGAGTCAAAAATACAGCCTCATAAAACCAACATTTTCTATGATTTTTAAAATTATCATTCCTCCCATTTATTTCTTCTTTTTTTTCCTTCCTTTTTTATTTCTTTTAGAATGCACATCTATGTGTCTCATTCTAGTTCAACATTACATAGATCATGCTGCTTTCTCACGGTTTGTCTTCCCTAGAAAAAAGAAGTAAAAAATGCTTTTCTTCCACATGTTTATAGATGTGAGAGACAAACTACAATGAAATAGATATCAGAGAGCAGCAGTCTTTCTATTGCCATACCAGAAAAAAAAGATGTATTCCCAGCATGTTAGTGAATCTGTGCTAAAATCCTATGGAGACAATGGCAAATCTCAGTAGAGTGGAGGTAACAACTATATTCCTATCTAGTACTTTACCTACTAATGCCTTTTAAATCCAGAGATGACTGTGTGTAACCCTGGGATTTTGCAACATGTTTTCTGGTACATGATGAGATGTAGGAGGAATACAGTCATGATCTAAAGACAAGACATCTCCAGGAAATTGTGACTTTCTATACTGGATATAAAACTATAATGCACTGATTATATTTAGAGAGGAAAATATATATCATCATATAGATATCATCATCCTAGACTTGATATTGCTCTTTATGAAAGGCTACATGCTTGTAATGTACCTTTTCTATATCCTATAGAACTAGGAAGTAAAAATGATCTCTCTGTTTTCCGTATGCACAATAGATCTTTGTTCATTTTTCTTGTATAAAAATATATACCTCAATGGGGAAAGTAGGGAGAATAAGAAAAATGAGTTAGTTTACTTAAAATTGTCAATATACTTTTTTCATCACAGTGAAAGTTTGACCAGAAAAGAGTTTGCAAAGGTTGAAGGGAGACTGGATAATTTTATTGAAGAGAAATACATATAAATCCAAACCACCTCAGGAAATCCCAGAGCTGTAAACTGTCAAAGACTAGGTAATCACTGGGGAAGGACTATATATGCTCATACACCCTGTCCAGGTATCCTTCCTTTTGGTAGGATGAATGCTTTTTGGGACCTACTAGAGACAACCTACAGGATATGGACTTTGTGAGCTCAGGTCTCTGCCCTGGAAAACCTTTTAGCACCTGGTGAAAAGTGCAAGAAACATTTTTATTAGGAGCCATTTTTATTAGGAAATATTTTTATCAGAGCAATTAAGATGATTAAGGGACTATGATGTGAGGAAAGATTTAGTGAGTTGAGCCTGTTTAGCCTGGAGAAGAAAAGACAGAGGGGATCTTATGAACATGTATAAATAGCTGAGGGGAGAATGTAAAGAGGGAGAATGTATTTGGGACCAAATTCTTCTCAGTGGTGGCCAGTGATAGGACAAGGTAATGGGTATAAATTAAAACACAGGAAGATTAATTTCCATATGAGGAAGAACTCTTTTCCTGTCAGAGTAAAAAAGCTCTGGAACAGGCTGCCCAGAGATGTTGTGAAGTCTCCTTCTGTGGAGATCTTCCAAACCTTACTGTTTCACATGCTCTGAGTGTCCCTTTTTCAGCAGCGGAGTTGAACTAGATGATCTCTAGGAGTGCCTTTCAACCTCAACTATTCTGGGATCCTGTGAGCCACATGAGGGAAAGAACAAAATTGTAAGAAGCAAGTTCAGCCACTTAGCAAAGGTGACTAGATACTGTAGTGATAAAACCTGCAATGACTTCTGAACTTCATCCTAAAAGCAGAATTTACAAAACTGACCTCAGCATAACCAGTGAATGAGGAAAGAGTTCAGTATCTATGTAAGGATTCACTAAAGATTGGGACTGAAGTAGACAATGGCAAGAGGAAAACATGTCAGACATCATCCATCTTCTGTGTGGCACGTCTGTGAAACTGCTATTTGAAATTTGAAACCAATTAATGAAATCATGTGACTATGTGGGATAGGTCAGTCCTCCAGGGATTAATTCCAAGGTGTTCTTTAATCATTGTGTAATGTGAAATACATAAATACTCCTCAGGGCATGGACCAAAATTTCTCACTCTCATTCTCACTTGAGTGCATTGCCATCCACCTAGGATGCTGCACATTCTCCTGATCACTTTCCTTCTGACTTTATGTCTCTTTCCATGCATTGACCTTCCCTTCCCCTTTCCCGTAGTTCATTAAGGCACAGCAAATACTTTCGCTAGAAATACGTTAGCTCTTACTGCTTGCAGGACTCCTCTGTGGCGTGACAGCAATCTCAGGCTACACTCGAGATGTCCTTTCTGGCAGGAGACCTCTAACCACCAGGCTGTTATGCAAAATATGGGCTGTACCACAGTAATGATAATTTATGAGTTGAGAATGGTTGCTGCAAACCTCGCAAGTGAGATTTCCCTGGAGAGGCAGGTGCTGCAGTACCTATTTTCTGATTCTGAAAGAGCCATAGGCAAGACATAGATACTTAGTCATCTTGTAAGAGAAAAAGAAACTATTCAGCACTCACAGAAAACCAAGGGCCCAGTGTACACCAGGTGAGGCAATTGCCAAAATCTCTCTCCTAATTTTAGAAACCCAAACATGGTAGAAAATTTTTAGCTGACTCCTGCCAAAAACAATTAATTTTGTGTCGTAGAGTGTTTGTCAATCACTAGAGTGTTTTATTTCTCCCTTTTCTCTTTTCCTTCCCTTCCTTTCCTTCTTTCCTTCTCTTCCTTCCCTTCTTTCCTTCTCTTCCTTCCCTTCTTCCCTTCCTTCCTTCCTTCCTCCTTCCCTCCTTCTCTCCTTTCTTCCCTATTCCTACCTGTCCTTCACTCTCCTCTTTGGAAAACGCTGACATTATCTCTGCTCCTTCAACTCATTTGGGGCCAACAGCCTCATTTCTGAACCCCAGCTTCACTTTCATCTCTGCAGTGAACGTGCAGGAGCTGACTGGGGCCTTGCATATTCCAGCACTGAAAAGTGGCTAATGTGCAATTCATGCTGAGTGTCTGATTAAAATTCACAGAAGCCAGAGGCACACGAGGCCAACTTTTCAACTGCCTCCAAGCCAGCATCTGAATTCACCCACACATTTGACTTCATATTCACCCTGTGAAAAGAAATCTGTGTATGACAGTTAGAGAGATGCAAACTTAAGAAAACTGCCATTCAGGGCATATTTAATATACTCCTTTATCAGAGTTATTTTGCATATTGTTGATTGCAGAATCATTCTGCTCTAGCTTGCACGTAACTCCCCTCCTCCCATCCTCACACTTATGCTCGTGCAAGTATTTCCTGTAATAGAAAACTTAGCACTCTGCCTCTTAATGAGTGGTGCTGATGGGAAATGACCCCTGCTTTCCTAAACACACAGCAATCTAATTTGAACCTGTGTGCCAATTACTGGCCTCTGCGGAGCACTTTGCTGTGAAACAATCAAGTCACAATAGGATTAGAATGCGTTGCAGGGAGACCACAAGGGAAAGCAAACACGAGCATAACTGCAAGTTTATTCCTTTAAATTGTCTGTAAATAGTGTTGATAGCCTCCTCAGTGCCACCTAGGTATTGTTTCTATAAATCCTCTGTAGGTACAATCTAAAATGAACAGAGACAATGAGTCTTTTATAGCGTACCAGCCCTCCTCACTGAGCTGGTCTCTCCTTAGGAAGATTGTGGGTGATTACCTAAGCATCCTCAGAAGGTAAAAATAGACAAAGCATAGCAGAGCTCTTGAATGCATGCAAGTAACTTGGTTTTACTTTTAATTTCAGCCGATACCTTTTGACCATCTTGCTGTCAAATGATGTCTGCCATTCCTGTGAAAGCAGCTATGACTGTTTCTGGTGGTGCACATATAGATGTGGCAGATAGGCAAGGCATGACTGCTCATGTTGTGATTAATATCCTTGTTCCTGAACCAATGGAGTAGTTTAGCATTTAGTCAATCCTATGTACTTCAGCAGAGGCACTGCCCTAACTTATGTAATAGAAGTGCTGAATTATCTTCCTAAAATAGGATTTTTATCTATCATTATCTCTTTCAAGTTTTCTTCTATCTTCCTTTTATTCCTTGTCTGCCTTATTATGGCTGTCCACCTCAAAGTGGTAAAATTCTTGCTATTTCTTCAGGTAGACAAAGCATCTATTCTGGACAAGACTTCCAGCCATAGAGTGCTCTGAATCTCCTGTATTCAGTTGAGTTGACTCTGTGGAGAGGTTTAATGAGAACTAGGAAACCATGCCCCCTACATAGGCAGGATGCTGTCAATCACCTTACTAGATGAGTTTTGACTCTTTGATGTGAGATTTCTCATGACTGCAACCTGGTGTGCTCACACGCACACATCCTAAAAAGCTGTGTATGTCAGCTCAGTCCTTGTGCTGGCTTTTTCCATGTACCAGTCAGTATTTGCATCCATTTATAGGTCTGAGTCCTGCACTGATCAAAATGAAATTGAACTCACATCAAAGTCATGGAGACAGCACAAACTTATTTCACACGCATTAATACAATGTCCATCCAAAGTGTATTAGAGATGTTGAACTTATCATTACATGCTAAGACATTGACCATCAAGTTTACACAACTCATCTGCATTCATTCATGTTTGTGTCCTGGACCTGGGCCTGACCAGTCTCTTGGCCCTTTGCTTTGTGTTTGAATTAGGATGTAAGTCCTGATTTCCCCAACCTAGTGAACAGGCACATTCTCTGTTGAGTCTGGTGAATCCTCTGCAAACACTTCTCCTCTTTGCTTCAGTATAGAAATATATTAACTTAAATCACAGATGTTTCAAGCTACCTCACCTGTCTAAGAACAGGAAAGCAAAGAGGAAACCCAAATTTGTGCAAGCTGGATCAAGGACATTGTGGGCACAGATAGAAAGTCTTAAAATTGGAGGCTGAGTTTGGATGCATAGGGTTTATGAACTGAAGATGAAAAGAGAGATGTCCACAGCAGGAAATATTTGAATGAGTTTAGGCAAAAAGAAAAAGCTTCGGAGAGTGAAGAACATATGTCAGTTTGAGATAATCTCTTTAAGTGCAGACAGTGCAATCCATCAGACCAGAATTTCTCTTTTCTATTCCTGTTTTGGCAGAAAAGCTGTGACTCTTGCTGGCAAACTGAGCCACCATTACCCTCTGGCTAAGCCTGTTTAGAGAAGGATTGTTTGGGACTCTTAACAGTTAGTTTGTTGTCACATCAATCATAAGAACTCCTGTATTTTGAAGTGCTTGACTTTGCAACCCTATGAATAGCCATTCACTATACTTTCGGCATGTGGTATTTTCAGAATATTGGCTAGTTGTGGCACAACTATATTAGGATCTTGCTCTGTTCAAAATTGAATTGAAAGACCAAAATAAGACTAACTGTAGAAACTGCATTCCACTCTTATGCTCTTTATGTTCCTCTTGCTACTGCTTCTCTTGTAGAGTCATCTGAAAAACAGCATTTATAGCTTTTTTTTTAATACAAAGAAACATTTGTATTAAGAGACTTGAATATATCTATAACCTGTAACAGTTACTTCTAAATGAACTGTGCAGGTGCAATAGAAACAAACAATGGCACTCTCCTTAGAGCTAGGGGATACAAGCATACTCTATCAGCATAATGTACAAGTTGTATGGCTTCGATGACTGCATGGGACGTATTCAGTTGACCTCACTAAACTCTGCAAACTGCAATGTCACTGTTCTAGAAGTCAGTCAGATAACCAGGTTTTGGCTGTCAATAGCTGTTTTAGCTGTTCTATCTTCAGTCAAAAGTATAGATAATAGCTTTAGGTGAAGAAGCTTTTTGTGTCTAGTGGATCAGCTAAAATGCTGCTGGATCCATCAAGCTAAATGCTGTCTGTTAACTTCCAAAACCTACAAGGAGGAACCACAAGCAGATGAAGCCAGGCTTTCCACAGTGGATCAGGGTGAGCATACAAAAGACAGTAGGCGTAAGTGGAAGCAAGAATGGTTCAGAATGGAAAGAAAAATCTTTGACTGGCAGGGTCAGTCCTTCGAGGACTGGCAGAGTCGGTCCTTGGACTTCTTTTTCCCTGGAAATCCCAATCCTTGGAGGTTTACAAGACCCATCTTAGTAAGCTGGTCTGACCTCAGAGCAGCCTCTGCTTTGAATGGGAGGTTGAACAAAAGACTTTCTGAGGTCTCTTCCAACCGGAATCATCCTGAGATTCCATAACTGCTATGTGCTATCTTGATTGACTGCAAGGGAGTGATTCTTGGTTGCTAGATGTCTTCATAATTTACTATCATCTAGGGCAAACTTACAACATGTTTCATGCAGAACAGTGCCATACAAAGAATATGTGGATGGTGAGTAGACAGTTCAGGTGTTCTGTAGAAACATCTAGTGGCATTTTAAATACTCTTGGGTATCTTGCATAGGCACCAGTTGCTGCCATAAAAAAGGGTCCATGTCTACCAGAAAATGTCTTTCAGACACCAGGGTATCTGAAAAGTAATAAATACATGGATCGTATACATAATAGGTAATAAATATTCAGATATGTGTATCATTCTCATTGCAAGTTCAGTCAGCCTATTGACACTACAATATTTAGAAGACAATGGCCTGAAGCAAAATTTTAGCTGCAAGGCCATTGTTAATCTATATAATAATGTTCCTAATATGTACATATTGATACCAGATTGAGCCTTAATTAATCTAGATTTTCAGAGCGGTATGTACTATTTTCTTCTCTACCATTGAAAATCATAACATTATTGAAATAAAGACAGTTTTGTTTGGAAAATGCAAGTCAGAAAAAAAAATGATCATACACTATAAATGATCTTGCTGGGTTGAGTCTTTTAAAACTATGAATATTTGATCTCTTAATTGTAGTTGTGCCTTGAATGACATTTAAAAACCTCTGATTTTATTAAGTTACATCTTAATAATTTAATTAGATAAAATCAAGATAGGAGGTTTAGTAACATACATTTTGAAATTAATGAGCTGAGTGCCAGAGGATGAACTACATTACCCACTTCAAGTGCACATACAACACTAATTAATGTAATCTACCTTTGTTTTAAGTGCATTTGATAATCCACTACATGCAGTACTTCTAGTTTAAAATGAGGAGCCACAGAAAAGAAATAAAGAGTTCATGCACTCAGCATAGGAAATAAATAATTATTTTTAATAAACAATTCAAGTACTGAAGGAGCATAAGCTTCAGAAGTTTAGAATGAGTCTTTAGAAGCTTTAAGCTGGAGAGGTGCGTGGAGGTTAATACTTTAATTCAAAATATCATTGAGGGGATCATTGAGGGGAGATATGATAATGTCATCTTCAAAGGACAATAACAGAAAAGGGCATTCTTTCCTGACAGGGAAGGAGGAATATTTCAAATTGTTTAACAATAAAGTAAGAGAAAGGGAGAGGATAAAGGCATTTTAAATAATGGAAAATACAGTGATAATCACTTGAGTATTAGAAAAACTAACAAAAATGTCTATTTCGTCAGCATTTTATACTTTGAGCAATTAGTAATATCTTTCTTATGATTACTTTTTGCATACAAATCATTTTACAAGCATCTGTAGTGCTCTATTTCTTCCCCTCCCACCCCAAAGATCTGAAGCTACCAAATGTAAATTTATAGCTTGATTACCACTATCACTAGCAGTTGTGTCAGTGGAAATTGTTGCTGCACTCTTTTAAAGCACGTCACCTAGATTTGTACTAATGGAAAATTGTAAGGCCTGTGACTTATGTGGTTTCCTTCCTGTGGTTCAGGAGATGCTGTGAATACCAGAGATAGAGAGGTGGTTTGTGGAATCATTAGATTCCCTGGGATGGAAGGTGGACAGCCCATGTATCACTTCTTTCTAATATATTGATCTTTTAAAAGTGTTTATTTAATAAATATACATATGATATATACACACACACACATATAGTATATATGTGTGTGTATAGACACAAATATTTATATTACATTAATTTCACAGTGTTCTCCCCAGACGTTAATGGTGTCTCTGATAAATGGCATTGACAGTCATCCTTAGCCAAGCTATATAAGGAGAGTAGAGGAGTAAAGAGAGTAGGAACTTCTTCCAGAAACATAGTAACAGTGGTAACATTAAGCTGAATCTAGTACTAGCTGAATCTAGTGCAGTTTTTCCACCAAAGAAGATGAGAAGCCTGGTGTCACAGTGAAGATCCAGCTCATGGGGAGCTTTATGTCTCTCACAGTTTGTTTGAGCTCATTTTGCCTATCTTTTCTTGGGTTTGTGAGTTTTCATTTGTGTTTGCCTTTTTCAGGCAAACTTTATCTTCATCTCATGATTTTTATTGTGCAAATCCATCTGTCAAATACATCTGCCAGGATGCTTCCACCACTCAGTCAACTGACCACAGAATAAGAAGTTGTTTGGTTGTATCCATGCTGTGAAGGGTCCTGGGTGAATTAAGAAAGTCATGACTGTTTAGTCTAAGTTCTCAAATTTATGGTAGTGTAGCTAAACAGCTTGTGGACCCTGGCACATATTTCCACAAGTGCCCACTATATAGATGGACGAGCTGCTGGACATGTATCTGGTTTCTCTGGCTTGGCATCCCATTGTGCCATGTAGACACAGCCTTCGATTTCATGCACCATAGAGTACCGATGTCTTTCTTTTTTGTGTTGTCAGAGAAGGACTAAAAATGCTTGTGGGTGCCTTGAAATCAATATTTATGATGATAATATAGTATGAAGTCCACAAGTTTGAAAATCGATCCCTAGACTCCATTAATAATACATCACTTTAGAACAACAATACTGGAACTGGAAGTGATATAACAACCAAATGTTAAAAAACCTTTAGATATATAGCCAATGTGATACTGAGGTTGGCAAACTGTGGGATGAGAGCAAGGAAACAAGAAGAAAGCCATGAGATGTCCTAATACAGTATTTCCCTTGGGCATTGTGAGTGATCAGGGACAGATCAAAAACAGGTGAGCAGCTCAACTGCAAGGTATCATTCTTCTGAGGCCTTGTAGAAACTTATCACTGTCAGGCAGAAACACAATTTCAGAGGGCACATTTAGCCCTCTCCCTCCCTGCATCATGACCAAGATTGCAGAGACAGCAGTGCCTTGATTTAAATCATTCCTACTAATATCTGAAAAGACTATCAGCTCTTTGGTTCTTGTGTGGACTTTTCCATAATAAGGCAATGCAGCATTGGTAATAACAGTCTTTCCTTTGCTTACAAGCAGCTCCCACAGCATGACAAACCAGTAGTCAATCTGTTTACGTTTTATTGCTTTGCATACTTATGAGAGAAGCATTTAATTGCACAATTTGGCGTATGTTCTTCAAACCCTCCGGCTCATGATACATGAGATCTTCTCTCTATTCAGCTACTAGAGGAAAGGGGAAGGCAAACTTTTTGCATTTTTTAACTCCAACTGACTCACACAATAAAAAGATACTTCAATAATGTGCATTTTAAGTAGAACACAAAATCCTTGTGAAATTTTATTAATATGAAATTACAGTGCATTTTTCCAAATAAGCACCATGCTATGACTTTTTAAATTTGATTTTTCATCAGAAAGGATGGAAGAAGCAATGAACAAGCTCATTATCTATTCTGAATATGAGGAATGCATTTTTTCATTTGAACTGCAAAGCAACATTTGTTCCTTGGCAGTAGTGGGAAGTTTTGAAATAATAAAACTAAATTCTATATAAAATTGTCATAATAGTAATAGCACATTAATGATAATAGGTGGTAATAACAATAATGCCTAAAAAAACCTAAGCTGAAAGAATATGGAATAACTTTCATATATATTTTACAGCAGTTTTGAACCCTGAAAAGCTGGGATTATAATGGAAGTGCTGGCAGACCTGTAACTATACTGGTGTGAATGGGGCTGCTATAATGAGAGGAACTATTGCCTGGAACAAGGACAAGTATATTCTTCTCTGAGCTTCTACGGTCCCCACACCCCTGGAGTACCATTCGAGACAATGATGAACTGAGGTCTCAATTCCCTTATTAGCTGTAAGACCTAAAAATTATATGTGCAATTAAAAGGCAAAATGCTGATATTACTCATAGGAAGCACTTTGTACATTAGCAAGGTACAAAAGTCTGCTGACACTTTGCAACAGAGAGAGTCAGCAGGGCAGAAGATTAATAGAGCCTCATAAATTTGCAGGGTGAAAACAGTAGATGGGGCAGAATAACATGTTGTGTTAGAGATAAATAAAGGGCATGGTCATCATGACAAAACATTTAACCAGGAATACATCCCCTTTTTTTAGACAATTTGCTGGGTTAGCATTAGATTGTTTTATGTAACTACACATAATTACCTCACAGCAGTTCCAGCTAGGATCACAAAGACCTTGTAGCATCTCAGGCAGAATAGCACCATGAAGAAACCTTTTAGAATGAAATGGGTTGCCTTCTGGTTTCTTTTTCTTTCATATAGAATATTCCTACTCTTTCCTTCTGGGCACAGGATTTTCCAAGGAAATGCCAGACATTCCTAATCTTTCTCACAGTTCTGAACTAAGAGTCTTGCTGCCGTTATACATGGAATAAATAGCTATATCAATTAATGTACACAGATCTTTCTTGAGTTCTAGGACTTTCTTTTGAGAGAAACATCACCATGTGAAATCCATGACGTAACTTTATCTTAATCTATTCTCTTTTTCTTCACAGAAATCTAGGGACAACTGTTCATTTTAGGAAGCTCTAAATAATCAGAATTGAGTATTTAAAAAAAAAGCTGTGTACTGAGCATGATTAATCTGCTACACATTTTTTTTGGTCAAAAATGTCGTCTCTGTTCTGATGACAGCTCAACCTGAAAAGGTTCAATACCTGTGAAATATTTGTAATGTGGTATTTCCAGTGCTTTTTACTTTCAGGCTGGCATAGCCATAGTGTTGAAATTGTGCATAACAATAAGAAAACAACAGGGGAGAAGTGTTAAACCAACCAGTTGAAATAGAAAAACATAATCAAAAATAATAATAAATAAAGACTGTGTTACAGAGACAGATGCATCCCTAAAGTGATGTTCGGAAGAGGGAAGGCTGTGCAGCTGGGTAACTCTGTCAGTTATTCTGTACCAGCCATTCTGATGGGAAATAAACCTTCTGTCCTTTGGGAAGATTATTTTTAAGTGGATTAATCTACTTAAAAAAGTCATGACTGTTTTAGATATTTTTTCCTCCTTTTTTTTCTTTCTTTCTCTTTCATTTTTTTTAGTATGGATGCAGCTTGACCACCCCTTATATTTTGCTAAAAATCAGACCTAAAATGTAAGAGGCAAAATGAAGAAGAGCAGCAATCTGAATTTTCTCATTTTTTCACACATAACATTTTTGTTTTGTTACAGATGCGTCTTATCTGCATAAGATGGCTGTTCCTGACCAACAATATGCCTGCTAGTAAGATATTTTACACCTAAACCTGTCATACATGTTAGTATCAACTATGCTTTTTATGATAGCAGCAAGCAATCAGAGACTTATGTATCACAAAGACTGGCATTTTCCCACAATTATAATCTCAAGAGGGTAGCTTATAAAACTATGATTTTTGCTTAATGCAAATACAATTCCAAATACAATTCCAAATGTTTGTTTCATTCATCTACTCCTGTTTGAGGAATCACCTTTTCTCATTAGTTTCATGAGAAAGAGATCATATATGATATAGTAGGTCAGTGACAACATCTTTTGGTCATCCAATTCTTCCCTATATGCTTGTTCACATTCATTTTGGTTTCATTTACATGGTGGCATGCTTTGTATATTTTAGTGCACACATGGTAGCATGTGTTTGTTGGTATATCTTAATAAGGGAGTAACAGGAAAACATAGGGCAAACCTTGGGAATGTTTGAATTGCACTGGAAATCTGAAGGAGACTGTGAATCCCATGGGCTCCATAATATGAAGAGTAGTCTAATGGGGGGCAATTTCATCCTTGCAGAAGGGAATATATCGATAATCATCAAAAGAAGTTCATTTAAGATTTCCTCAGTGATGGGGTAGAATTTGACCTTAGAAATGTGTATACCTAGGGGAATCTGCAGTCTCACTAGATTTTGCAAATCCCTCCCATGCAAGCAGTGTAATGAGCACCGTTCATTGTAGCAAAATCCCTGTTCTGGAAAGCTTAAAGAGAAGAAAAGCGGCCTCCTGAGGAAAGAGAATGGGGCACATTCATATTGCAAGGTAGATTTTTCTCCTGAGGAAGCAGCCTCAATATTCTAGCACTCATCTTTTGGGGAAGTTCTGCCTTAAGAGATGCTTAGTTTTATGCAATGCTTCTACCTACTACCTAGGGAGCAGAGTATTGTGTTTTGCTTTGGAATAAAATTGGCTGTTTATTGAATTCACTGACATTGTCACCTGCTAAATGCATAGAATGAAAGGGGTTCTGTGAAGTCTGATCTAAGGTCTCTGATGTGTTTTCTTTAAAGGAAGGGAAAAACAACAGCTAAAACATTTACAAATATAAAATCATCTAAAAAACGTGTACCTTTTAAACCAAATGAGAAAGTAATGTCCTATTTTCAAGTGCTTTACTCTACACCTGTATTTACTATTATTTGTAAACAGTGAAGATTTTTAAATATACTTTTAAATTCATGAACTAAATAATGTATCCTTACTTGGGGAATTGATGCAGTTGAGACTTATTACAAGCAATATTAAAGAAGAACTATAACTATTTACATTTTTAAATAAAGTTGTTATGCTAAATGTAGTCAGTGCATGTGTTAATGTACTTGTTCTAGACACTACTTGGTCTAGTTGTTCTACTTGTTCTAGTGACAGGGCACTGGAACAGGCTGCCCAAAGAGGTTGTGGAGTCTCCTTCTTTGGAAGTCTTTAAAACCCTCTTTGATTCAGCCCTGTGCCACATGTTCTAGGTGACCCTGTGTGTGCAGGGGGGTTGGACTAGATGACCTCTGAGGTTCGTTGCAACCTTAAGCATTCTATGATTCTATAAGTATATGACACTGTTGGCAAAATTCTCCAAGAAAAATAGCATGATATTTCTCTAGTAGAAAAGTGAATGCTTTCTCTACAAAGAGTGGAAGATTTTCAGCCACAAAATCCAATGGTAGGTCTCCTGACATGCTTCAAATTTAAATCTTTTGGAAAAGTATTTGAAGAAGTAGGTGCTGTTTCCTGAAAATTTACAAGTTAAGGTCAGATTTAAGAGCTAGGTTCCTAACTGCGCTCTTCATGTTTTATACCTGCGGATATAGTTGGAGCTAAGGAATAGGAGGAGCCGCCCATACCTGAGATGCCACAAGGAACAAGTCTCATGCCTGTAGTGAATGAAGGATATCACACTGCTTTTCTAATTAAAAGAAGAGACTCTCGCAAGTTGTACACTTTGTACATGTAGACATGAATTTCATGTAGTTTTTTTAATCTAAGGGTTTCTGTAGAATAGGGGCATCTAGGCCTTGTTTTTATTACAAGTGTGGAAGTTATGAGCTAATGTAACCAGACATATGTTGTCCAGTTGGAGAAGAACAAGTTTATGATGCACCTTGTTTCTTTAATTTAAATGACAATATTTGTTTTTTAATTTTAATTTGAATTACTTTTCTCACATTGATTTGGGAATTATAGACTCTAAGATATTCAAAAATTTGGATTTTATAAAAATAGATATAATGACAAAAATCAATGATAACATATTGTATCTTGTAGTCGTGGTCTTGCTGTATGACTTTTCATATGAATTATTATTTCAAAACGTACCTCGGACTTTCTTCTGCAGAAGGGGTAAAATCTGAATCAGAAGCAAAATTTAATATGCAATCTCTTGATTTTCCAATGTATGGAGAATGTTAAATGATAAAAATTTTGCGGTGCAATTGCTGAGAATCAATGATTTAGAGCTGTCAGATCCACAACTAAAATGCAATTAATCTTAAAGTAAAAACATAGTTTTGTGATATTCATGGTGCTACAATTGGAAAAAAATGAGCTCTTTTTACTGTTCCCTCCAAAGTCCCTTTATGGGCCTCACAGCTCACTGAGAATTTAAAATTTTGCTTTCAAAAGGACACAAAAGGGAGCCTGACACTAAAGTGCAATTTCTAGAATACCTCAAAATCTTGGTCTGTAGTTTCAGGTCTCTCCATTTTATTTTACATCATTGTTGGATAAAGGGACAAATTAGAAGAAAAGGACAAAAATCTTTATTCCTTTAACACTTCCCCTATTGTTTATTTAATATCATCCTAACTATCACAAAACATTAAGATTATCAATATCATAAAAAGAAAGATCTCTAAAAAAAAAGAAAACTTGTTTCATTTGTCATGTGTCTGTTCATTCCTGAGGATGACCAGGTATTTGTTGTAAAAAATGTAGTTGATGAACATATCATTTATTTTCTTGAATAAATTGTTATTGAATATATTCTTTAGTTCAAAGTTTTGGCCATTTCTTTTGCATCTTAACAAACATATTATTCAAATATGCTTACTTTTATTTGATCAGTTCTAATTGAACCAATTCCCATACTAGATTTAGATTAATTATTTGAATAAATAAGTCTAATTGATGAAAGGACTATAGGGAAATAAAATATATATTTTTGAATCTAGAGTAGAAAAAAAGCCTATATCATAAAATCCCCCTGCTGTGGGGATTTTCTTCATACTAGGGAGAATTAATTTAGCATTTCCATTACAGCTGACAGATAGCTGTACCTAGGGAAACAAAACCGAGCAAAAAGCAAGTGTGAGCACAGTCACTGTTTTGGAACAGTTCTACATCTTTCCTGCATAACAGATCTACCTTTAAATGACGCAGAGATAATTGTTAATTTGAATGGAAGCTATACCAGCTTATGCAAGAGCTTTGGCTTGATCGCCACCAAGAGTTAAAGAAATGGGACAAATTTGTGTTTCCAGCTTGAATTCATTGCTAAATAAAGACAAAATTATATTATTTAAAAACATTGTTGACTAACTACTACCACAATTTACCTGATCAGTTTGCCACGATGACTTCTAAGCAAAATGAAGTTTTGGTTCATCTGGATTTACCAAATAAACTAAAAATAGTGGTTACTTTACTATTTATTTGCATATAGATTTATTTATTGATTTTCTAGGGGTAGCTGACAGAAAGCAATCTCATTGACAGATAAATTGAATTAGTGATCTGCTTCTCAAGCATATGGACTTTTTGTTTAGCAGGTAGTACCACTTTAAACAGTTAGGTTTTTTATTGCCTCTTCCCATATTTTGCACATTTCTTGTATCTTGACTCTATATCAAACACTGCATGGACAAAGCTCCCATCATAAACCCTCAGACTATATGAAGATAATATAAAATATACATTAATTATGGTAGAAAAACAAAATGTAGTTTTTACATTTACAATCTAGTTAGTTAACAAGACTTTAAAAATGCCTAATAACAGGGTATTTATTATCAGTACAATTATCGGGTCAAGTTCCAGTTTTTGTGCTGTTTTCCAAGGTTAAGTTCTTGTTGAATGCAACATGTATTCTTTGAAGAGTCTGAATAAAGACACTTTCAGCTATGAGCCTTAATCTGATTCAGTGCTTTCCAGAACGTGAAAAAAATCAAGCCTTGAAAAATTTGTTTGAAAGAAACAGCTGGCTATTCTTCATTGGGAACAAAGTCACTCTTGCTCTCTTTTAGTTCTGAATAACTAGGGAAATTAGGGAAAAAAGTGAAGCAAAAGACATTCAGAAATATTAACAGATATTTTATAACAATAAAATATAAATCACATCAATATTTTTACATTGTATGCTTATATACATGTATGCTTATATTTTTACATGTATGCTTATATACAAAAATATAAGTTGGATATATATGTAATTTGCAAAGTTTCATAAAAAGCTCACTTTCTTGACTGCCTTGTAACAGCTGAGGCCTATATTTGATGACTTTAATTCATAATTAAGGTATAGACATAACACATAGACTGCTAGAAAACAGTGATAGAAATTGTGATATTGAAGGTAGGACTTAGGATTAAAGTCATGGGAAAAGATTTGGTTCGTATATGCTTAATGATATGATTTTTTTCACTCCTAAAAATGATTTTTTTAACACTTATTTTTTAGCTAAAGGAGTTGAACAGAAGTCAGGTTGGGTAGGCCAGGCTAAGGAGCTGTACTTGAACTGGTTTCTAAAGGATGGAGGAACTGCAAGTGCACAAATGTTACCACTGCTTTCAGAAAACATTACCAAATTTAAAAAACACTACCAAAATTAACTGAACTCTGTTACTGCTCAGGAACACATTTATGTCAAATTTATGCACAGGTGAACTGAAACAGTAAATCTGGAGCCAACATTACCTTTTAAAACCCAAAGCTTGGGTCCATGAAATTTCATGTATTGAAGTGAAACAAGTGAACCAAGAACAAGAATTTTTTTTTGCAGGCTGAATACACTGGACATGCCTAGAGATTCCCACTTCTACCCTCATATTTTGAGAAACAAGAGCTTACATCTTTCAAGACTTTTTTGTTGTCTTCACCTGTGAGGATAATCCAAAGTTCAATGAAGCTGGTGAAAATACCTTAATGACTTTACTTAGTTTGTGTTAGACCTTGGAAGTTGATATCTGTTCAGAGATGTGGCTTCCTTCTGAGATGAGCTACTGTTGTGATTGTATGTCTGAAGGCAGAGCTATATTGACTGGAATTTTCTAGAGCTGAAACTTGTCAGCAAGAATCAGAGGCAAAAACTAGAGTGTGCTCAGTACATGCTAAAAGAGCTTTCGTAGATATTAAAAGTAATAGATATTTGCCAGTAGTGATCGAAGAGGTAAATGAGTTTCAAAGATGAACCGTTGAGTCCTGGCATCAGAAATGACTACAGAATTTTAGAGATTTTAGCAGTGTAAATGTACCCAGAGCTTCTCTCTGCTTTGGGAAGAAAAGGTGAATTCTACATCCAGAGCAATGCTCTCACCAGCAGGATTTTGGCTACGGTAAAATGGATCTCCCTAATCTCCTCCTGTAAAGTTGTTCCACTTTGTAAAACTAATGAACTGTTTGTTAAAGCAGAAACTTCAATGCTGGTCTCCCATATCCCAGAAGAGTTCTGTAAATGCTGGGTTACAGAGTCAATTTCTCCCTCATGCTTTGACTCAATTAATTTTTAATTATTTTTTAAACAAAACAAACCATTTTACAGTAAAGGATCAAACTGAGTATTTTCAGTACTTTTGTGCACGTTTTCATACTGCTTTTACTAATCTGAGAAACGGCTTAGAGAGTGAGCGGTATTTTTTTTGATTGTTTTGGTTGTTTTGGGAGGATGCTAAACAAAGAAACATGAGTTTTTAATAAGCTCCCTTTACAATAGCATTTATACCTAGTGAAATGCTACTAATAACATTTAGGCTTCTAGCTTGCAAAGACCTGGCAATTTGCCAAGACCTGCAGACATGAAACAGGGCGTGTATGTAAAAAACTTGCCTGTTTTCTCCAATTAGATCTGTAGATCTAATGAAAGATATGACTTCTCATTATAAACTTTTCCTTGTTTAACTCAAGGCTTTGAAAGTAGTCTCCTTGGGTTTAATTATAGCATGTAAATTTGAGCACACATATAGATCTTCACAGAATCAGGGTCTCAGCAATTATTGGGGCAGGTCAGGTATTAAAAATTGTCGTAATTCCTTAGCACAGCTCTGAAAATGTGTTGATCTGCTCTGATATATTTTTGTGTACAGATACTCAATATCTTACAAGAAAACAAAGTATCCAACATAGGTAGATTAATGATGATGCAGAGAAATTAGGCCTGGGATCACACAGCAGGAAGAAGGTGCTGGATGACCTGTTCTGAGCCTACTTTTTAGACTCATCCTCTGCTATTTCAATCGTCTTTCAGAAACACTGGCAGTCCTCAGACTCAACCTTAAATGTAAGCTTTCAACAACTGGCATTTCTCCAGTTCAGCAATCCTTTTCACCCAACAGCTCTCATTTTTATGTATCGACTTGCAGAGTTAGCCTCTTTGGTGCCAGCTCAATTCCTACTCAATCCCTACTGTTGTATTTAAAGCTTTGATTATTATCAAGCGCTATTGAGAATTTCTGGTGATCTTATAAAAAACATCTTAATCAATCTGTTTCAACTATATGTTGTTCAAGGTTTTAATTAAATGCATTGCATGTATACTGTATGATTATACAACTACTGAGCATTTATCTATCTATAGTTTATTTATGTTATATCAGTATGTGAGCCTACACAAAGGGTATAAGGGTGTTGAAGAACTCAGAAAACATTACTATACTGCAAATTAAAGAAAAACAATATGCAATTCATTATATTAAAATGGTCATAATCGCACTGTTTCATTATCAGAATAAACATTACCACTCCCTTCTACTCCTGTAGAACAGTGTCTAATAATAGGATGCATCCAAATCATTTGCCAATTATTAACCTAATTCCCATACCCCAAGTAGCCGTCATTCTGTATTGGGACACATTAAAATTATTTTGCAGACAGTCAATACTCTCTTTATATGATTTTAAATTGTGCTAATTTCATTTTAGACGCAGTTTCAGATCTTTCAGTGCAGATCAATATATCTGACCATTATTTCTCATCAAAGCACTCTAATTCCTTTCTACCTTGGAGACACTGAAATGAACAATTAGCATAATATAGTCCAGCTAATATATATACTGTTTAGAGGTTAGGATTGTTTTGTGTTGAAATGTTCAGACGTTTTAGGCCAGGAAGAGTGCAAAGAAATTGAAATTAGAGCTTCTAATATCTCAGCTGCTGTATCTAGGTAAGTACATTTGTTCATTTGTTCATACAAGTCTGTCTACTATATCATGGACTTTTCTTCTACAGGAAGATAGGCATAATGTGTTTTATAATAATCATTTATTAGGATAATGGGGCAAAATGTAAGTACTCTGAATCCACAGAGATTCAGCTGGATTTTTTGACTGTATAGGTGTTAACAAATAACTCCATGTTAACAGATGATACTTCATGAAGCCTTGTGATTGGCTAACTTACAATGTCCCTAGCCATTATTTATAATCCATCACCTCATAATATGCACAATGTACTCAAGCACAAAAGACGCTTTGGTAACCAATGGAAGTTCCACTTAGAGTTCCACTTTGCTGTTATATCATATATTTATATGATATCATGCATCATATATTTATGTGATTCACACTTATATAAATGTAAATAATGTATGTACATACAAATATATATAATTCAAAATATATATTATTCATATATCAGGCAATGTGTTTTGGATGTTATATTATAAAGAATAATAAAAGTCAGATCATAAAGCACCTATTTGATATTTCAAATATTAATTTTCATTTAGTGAAATGAAGTAAAAGACACTGAATTTTGCACAAAACCTGCTTTTCATGAGTGTTGATGGTTTAAAGATGTTCATTTCTTTTCAGTTAGTGCTCATCATTGATAACCAGGCTCAGTAGGATTTTTCCCTGAGTAGGGAGTGTAGGATGGAGTTTTCATTCCTATAATTAAGTATATACTTTTCAGGTTGATGCCAAGGAAAAACTACACACACACATTTTGATTGCATAGTCATGAATGTATGTGGGAAAACACTCACACTCAGATAAAGAGTTCATCATTTGCACTGGAGAAAAATCATTTTAGAGTGACACACAGTATCTTGCTTTCACATTAGGTCACTATTATCGAACCATTATTTGGCATGATATTAATAGCTTCCATTTTCTAAGTAGCTTTCAGCTAACCAGTAAGCTCTTAGCAGCAATATATGGTCCTTCAGTTTGCAGCTCTGTGTTTGCACTAGCATCATTTAAAAACATGAAGGATTAAGACTGAAGCATATCATCCTTCTCTTGAAAATGTTAACTCTGAATGTCTTCCCCACAGCTGTCCCCTTCAGATTTGACGTGAAAAGGCTTGCACCATCTCCACAGAGTGATTCATCCCAATTTGTCTGGAACAGGAGGAATCTGGTTCATTTAATGGAAGTGTGATCTTATTCTGGTTACCTTTGAGTGAACATTCCAGTTGCAAGTGAATCTGTTCTTTAGCTAAAGATGTGTAAAAGTCAGTATTGAAGTCTAAGGGAGATATTCTTGATTCTCTCTAGTCAGTGATTCTTTGAGTCTCTTCAGAGACCATCCCATTTCAGCTTCCTTTCTGGCCTAGCCTATTTAACTGTAAGATAAATTGCTCCCTGGAAGAAGTGACATCTTTTCACTGACTAGAGTGACAAGCTAGACTTTGACAACCAGCTTTAAGTTACCTAAATAAGTTAGAGAAATTCTGCTATTCAGTTAAAACTTCAGTGCTGTTTTCACTGGAATGGGGCATACTTTCTCTTTCACCAGCAACTTCAGATGTAAAGACAAAAATTTGGCAATTAATACTAAGCCAGGTTAATTAGCTTAAATAAAATGTTCTAATGACACTTCCTGGCCTGAAATTTGAAGTAAGGATGGCTATTAAATTAGCAATTGGCTGCTGAATGTCAATTTTCTTTGTAACTATCTCTCTTCCCTACAATCAGGGTTATGATAGTGGTCTATCTTTCTGCAAATATTAGTGGAGGAAGAAAATCCAGCTTTGTCCTCTGTGCTCCATTATCTTCCATATACTTTCCAGGTTCTCTATTTACTATCTGTACTTTCATGAAGCATTTTTTTTGTTTATGCTCATATGCAGTAAATAATTTCATATATTGGCAAATTTTGGTTTTATATAGAGTTTGAAATTTAGTTCCATTATTTTAAATCTGCATGTGAATAGAATTCATATTGTGCATAGTTAGGAAGGCTAATCCCATTTCATTTGCAAGTGGTGATCTGCATACATTCAATTCTCTTCTAGGTGGCATACACAAAATTTATTCACATGAACTTCTGCAGAACATCAAAATTCAAGATGCTGTATTTATTTAAGGACTGTGCTCATCACTCTTCTCATCAGTCATCACTGAGGACACTTGTACTCTATCACATGACATTTTATAATATGTATTTTAAACCTCCCAGTTAACCAAACTCCTAATATTTTGGGCTGCTCTCATAGTCCCTATGAGATTAGCTTGGATACTAAATCACTCTACTAGTGTAATGAAATTCTAATAGATTATTCTTGCAAACCTGAATATTACAGGCCCCTGAAAGAAGAGGAGAAAGACTATTACAGTCCTAGCAATTATAGGTCTTTTTTTCTGTTTATAAAAGAGAAAAAGAAAGCAGCCATTCCACCCTTCGCGAGATGTTTTCACTTTCATCTGGAAGTATAAGTTGGAATGAAAGGAGGAAATTGGGAGGCAAATCCCTGAAATCATGAAGACATGGTTACATAAAGATTGGGTAAGAAAACCAAACAGTTATGAAAGCGGATCTGATAAATCTGATACATTTAATTTCACAGGTTTTAAAAAAGCAGGGAGGGAGGGACAGACCTCTCTCAAAATACTTACATATTCAGTGTGTCAAAAAGTGGGAAATGTGCCATTAACATCAACACAAAAGTAACTTCTAGTTCTTCCTCCTTATTCCTAGCTGTGTACTAGTTCCTCTGTCAACTTCACAAATATCTACTTGCCAGAGATGCTGTCCTTATATGCTTTTCAAATTTTACAGCAGTTTACTATAGCTAGCTTTAACCCCCTGAGAGAGAGAGTATGCGCTGAGGAAAAGGGTATTGTCACCAGAACAGTTCATGTCAAGTGAGCTAACAGCAAGGATTAGGCTAATCACTTTATGAAAATATGAAAGGGTCAAAGGAAGTGGCTGTCCATAAAGACAAAGACTCATTCTCTTCCATCTTTTGAAGTTCATCAGCACCATTGGCACACAGCTGTCATTGCATGAATAAAAATTAGACTAATATTAAGCATGAAGAAGACTGGAAAGTTTGTTTATTGCTCAAGTGTTACCCAGTGTATACCATGATTTGCCAGGATATCTGTACTCACAAATAGAAAAATAGACAAATCATGTAATTTTTATTCCTGGAATCCTTGCACACTCTGAACTCATACATATGCTGGGAATGTGGCTGCACATTCTTTTTGAAGAGGATGATGTAATTATGATAGCATATTTCTCTGCTTTTTCTAAAATACGGATGAGTAGCTCACATGGCTATATGTGGCCATACCTCTGCCTTTCTTTGCCTGTGAAAATGAAGACATTTTCACAAGTATTGACCATGCTAATGCACTTCTGCAGAGATGATGCTCAGTGGAAGTGCTCTCTATAGAAATGGAAAGAGTGAGTTTTGACACCAGCACACTATGTACTCACTCCTAAGAGACAGTGATTAAATTCAAGCTTTTGTTTCTCATCTTCCAAGGCTTCTAATGTTCTGACTACAACTGTTTCACGTTGAATCACAGTAATAAGCTGGAGCAGTTCCATTGCTGGACCAGTGTCGTATAGTGAGAACACTAGGAGGTCACTGGGAGTGTCCTCAAACTCAGGGATGAAAGATCTAAGATTTAAGATTTTTTAGTCTAATCATCATTCTTCAATGAGCCTGGTGCATGTTATGGAAGTTTTTTATCGTAAAACCTTCATTGTCAGTAGACTATGGGATAAGATGGAGCTGTGTACTAATTTAATGTTACAAATTCTGTGCTTCTGAAGGAGAAAAATATCACTTATTTTAACGGGGAACACAGAATTGATCAAAATAAGCCTCAGATTAACAGTTCTCAAGCCATTTATTGTATTCTTTAGAATTTGAATCTTCAGTATTTTTACAGAAGAGGAATTAACAACAATAATTACCTTGAGTATTATTTTTTATTTCTTATAGCATTTGTTCTTGAACATATTGTAGATAAAAAAGATCTTCTAAATATAGTTCATCTAGTGTCTTTACATCATGTATGTATATTGGTGAAATACAAGTTGCTCTTTTACACTCGAATACTTCTGAGGAAGGTTTTTCCTTAAAAAATTCAGTGCCATAAAGTTGTTATTATTTTCAATGAACTCCTACAGCAGTGATTCTGCTTTTTGGAGAGTGTAATAGATTTTCCTAATTATGGCATATGGAGCTTCAGAGTGTGCCCCTTGACACATCATCTGCTAATCTGATACCGTGCAGAGGTACCAGAGAAAGCTGAAGCTACAGCAACATCAGTAGCATTAGAAAAAGCACGTTGCAGGATGTGGAGCTGAACTTTCATCATATAAAATAAATGCAACTTCTCTGCCCTGGGCAGACTTTGGACTGTGAGAATCATATAGAGGAGGGGAACAGGTGTAAAAGCTGATAATTTCTGAGTAGGTCGGTTCTTTCCAGCATAGGCTATTTGTCAGTGTTTCCTTAGTCCTCTGCTATATCAGAAATCATACAGTACCTGATACAATACCCATCCTATTTCTGTTCTTTGAGACTGCTCATCTGTTTTTTTCTCCTCTTCTGTTTAAAAAAATCCGTCTGCTAAAATAATTTTTTTTACCCACTAATGAAACACTGAAAGGTCAATGGTATAAATAAACTATGTAAAGTTCATAAACTATGAAAAAATATTTTAGAAATAATCTATTATCATTGTCCATGGGATTTCTAAAAGCGAATTAGTGATTTTTTTTTTTCAAAAAACCCTCAGTAGGTCATGGTCTTAGGTCCTAAGACTGTCATTTAACTATCTCCTAGGACTTAATTAGGAGCTGCATGAAGGACTAGGAGCCTCTCCTTCTTTTAATGGGAATCAGTCAGTGGTCTTGAGATAAAATAAGTTGTATTTTGGTCTTAAACTAGTAATTCTGGGTGAGTTCCACAATCACAAGATTGCAAGATCTCTAAATAAGGTAGCTAAGACATATAATGAAGCTTTTCCTGGAAATGCTTCTCTCACTTTGCTCGCTTTCTGCTGGCAGTAAATAAACTTTGTCTAGATGGATAGCTTCTGGAGACCTAAATTTAGGTCAAATAAATGTCATCTTACAAGTGTCCATGTCTACTTCTAAAACACTCTGAATCAGCTTGCATAACTCCTATGGACTCACCATAGAAGAATTAATGTGTGCCCACAGGCAAAATGCAGTCTTGAAGAAGCAAATGCCTTGGACACTTCATCTCACAGGGAAATGTTCTAGCTTTTCTTCTCAATACATAACAGATTGAAGTCTCATTTTGAGCCCCAGAGGTCCTGCAGAGCTTTTTATTTTCAGTTTATGGTCTAGTGATTTTTCTCACTGAGGGATATTCCCTCTAACTTTTAAATTATCACTTCTTTGCATGTATATTCATACATACTGAATTCTTTAAGTGTCTTTGTGTGAATATCTGTCCTTATTGTTTAGGGTTCACCATTTTATTACTCTCTCGTATGTCGCCTGTCGTAGGCGTGGCGACCTGGCTCAGGAACGGCACGGCGACCAATCCCAGGCCGCTCGGTCCATCTGCTCACAGACACCAATGTGGTGGACGGCAAATG
>JAUBOD010001009.1:181461-246957 GCA_032353885.1 Nothura maculosa
GAATGCTATTGGCTATCAGGAGAGGGGGTCCCGCCTTCCCGTACAGCGCGACATCTTCCGGCCGCCAAACCCTAACCACCACACTCGTATGAACTGGGATGTGAATCATCTGGTACTTGAGTTCATTTGCCTTCTTTTAATTTCAAATAATTTCACTTCATTAAGGGAAGATGTTTCTTTTCAAAAGCACTAGGCCTTAGTTAACATTCCTACTTCAAATATCATATTAGATCAATGGTTGAGATTTATCTAGACTGTCCCAAGTTAGTCTACAATAGACTTATTTTATAGATCATTGCTATATGAATATTGAGAAAATCTAAAGATAGGTGAAAAGAAACATAAATCAATAAATGTCATCTGTCTTCAACACTTATTTTGGGTTGGAGAGTAGAATAAGACTAACAAGTCTTATTCTATTGGTTAAGATAAAGTCTAAAAACTCATCTAGAGTAACATGACTAGGTTTTAAATGACTGAAGTTAGATATCACAGTCACATAAATATTAGATCTGTTTGGAGAAAAAAATCAGGTACAAAGTTTTCCTGAATGGCTTAGTTTCATTGTTTTTTTTTTTTCTATATATTCTAAGTAGGAAAATTGGAGGACTGTTTTGGTTTATTCTGTTGACATAAAATGGTGTGAAGATCAGCTCATCTCATATTTGTTGAGCTAAAGGACAGCTTTGGAACCTTCAAGCGAACAATTACTGGTGTATTTTTTTCACTTTAAAAACTAGGTATCTGAAGAAACAAAGACAAGCAATATTCCAAATGATATAAAAATGCCTGGGAGAAACCTAGTGCCTGAGTGTAGGAGATAAATTTGTAAATGTTGACTTGAAGAATAAAGAGATTTGGCTATTTTTCAGTATGAAAACCAATACTGTAAAATCTAAAATTAGCTAGGATTTAGATGATATGAGTTCCTACCAGTTCCCACTGAATGTCCTGTTAATTGTGGTTTTGGACAACTTTGATGTGTATACTGAAACATGCAAAATTAAAATGTTGAAGTTAAGTTTCAGAGTTCATCATTCCTGTAGAGTACAATGTAAGGTCATCCATATGGAGATCATTAAAAAAAATCAAAGATAATTCTAAATTTACAATTTTGAAACAACTGAGAATGAACATTCATGTGTGCTAAGTGATGGCTGGCTCTCTCTGAGTCCCCAGCTGGCTATAGCTGTGGCAAAATCAAATGAGTGTGTAGGGGAGTTATTCCCCAAGGGGAAAGAGAGCTAATGGCTCTACAAGGTGGTTTTGAGAGAAATGAAGTATTAAATACAGTTCCCTCTGTCTTAAGAAAGAAGAATCCAAACTAATACAGATAGGAATAAGTCTGTTAACATAACTAGGGAATAAAGAAAGGAAATATGAGGGAAGATTGAGAAAAGATGATATTTTATTTAGTGATGGAGAAGCTGAGAGGGAAAAAAGTATTGTTTTCAATACAAGACAAAGTGGAAGTAAGGCTGCTGAGACCAAATAGATTGAAAACAAGAATAAATTTTCCGCTCACTAAAATAGGCCAGTGACATAGCTTTTCAGTATAAGTACTGATCAGAAAAAAGAAAGTTTTAAAATAGTAGTTTGACCTATTTATTGAGACTCATCTAACACAAGTGTCTATGCTGATCCAGGAGGTCTCTTCTTTTTCTGACATCGCTCTTAGCTGAGCTTACATATATGTCAGCTGTTCAATCTCCTGACAGCTTATCTAGTTTCTATACTTTTTTCTCTATGTTATTTTCCTTTTCTTATATATAATCCTTTGTTTATTTCAGATGTGGAAGTTCTTTTTGTATTCTTAATTTGTTTAATTTTTCTGCATGTGTTATCATAGGCACAGTGTTTTAATTAGAGGGCTATGACATTTTTAAAAATGAAAGGAAAAATTCAATTCCAGAGAATGAATAAAACTGCAGTATAGACAAAGTGGGAAGATGGGATGATGATGGACTATTAGAGAAAACCATCTCAGCTCAGAGCTATTAAAAAACCTTACCAAATATGTCCATTTCACCACTGAAAATCACTGCACCTTAATTTAAGTTCTTTGACTACAGCCTGCTTTTGAAAGAAAAGACTTGCAAAGAGAGCTCATATAATGCAAAATGATCACATCTGGGGAAACGAGAAAGGCTCCATTCTAACAGAACAAACAATATCTTTCAAGAATTCACAGGAGGTATTGTAGAACATGTGTTATGTGACTGCCACCTCTAATTTGAATTAGTATCATTTTAGCAGTAATTAAACTGTGATAAATTAATGTAAGTTGAAGAACTGAATTAGCTCTCTAGAAAATAGCTAATTTGTCTATATTGAGAGATTGTCATTGCATCTGCAATAATGGGTAACCCTTAAGGGGTGTCGAAGCCCTAGGGAAAAACATTGCTTTTAGATCAGGATATATTTCTAAGTGAAACGTTTTCTTTCACCAGGACCAAAAGACACTATTGCCACATGTCTATCTTTCTCTCTCATCATTTTTTAAGAATATGAATAATATCAAATTAACGTATTAAATACTTTTTGGCAGACTAACAGCAGGCTACTTGTTGACCTTTCACCTCATATTGATTTATCCTTCAGTCATTTTTCTTGGTGATTTCCTCTCTTCTTTCATGCCCTTTAGTTAGGAATAGGAAAACTCTATCATTCTTGCTGAAAAGGACAGAATTTATACTTGATAGCCGAAAAAGCATTGACCAATATTTTCTTCCATTTCAGGACTTAGTCCATGAAATAGAAACTTTTGTAAAACTGTCTTCCCAACAGACATTTTCTCCTGAATCTCTCCTTTCCCGAGTGCATCAGTTCCTAGAAGGATATCTTTAACCTTAGCAAGAACCACAAATATATGCTCCTAAGACATTAAGAATGCTGGAAAACTTCTTCACTAAATAGCAAGGATTTCCCTGTCTGATCATCTGGAAAGGTTGAGTATAAGAAGGCGGCTTTTGCCGTATTATCTAAATATCTAAATAGGATTTGTACACAAATGGGCCAACTCCTGATGCGGGAGAGTGCTCCCCATGAGAACATTCTACTCCCCGTGTGCACAGGTGGCAACTCAGAGTCATTATGTGTCCAGTTGGAACGAGGATGATGGAGCAACTCCTCATTTGAGTAACCACAGACATCACTGGTCCGGTAGCCTTGTAGTGAAGAGGAAGATGCGATGAACTTGGGAAGGTGCTTTGTAGACAAGTAGAGACTTGGAGAGAATTTCACACATAAGCCAAGCTGGGGGTCTTTGCAATGTTAGCAAAATGTAGGTTAAAAGGGAAGAGAACAACTGAAGTCAGAAGTGTTGGGTACTACGGAGTGTTGGAGAATCACAGGTTGGACCTTAAGAATTTATACCTGTTCCTCATCTATTCACAGCCTCAGCCATCTGGGGAGAAGAGCACCAACTGTGCTATGCCTATGCTGTTAAATAAGCAAAGCTACTCTGGAGCCCTCTTTGCAGTAGCAAAAGTTATGTAATTTATAAATTAAAAGATAAATGTAGTAAAAATAGGCACAAGCAGCCTACAAAAAAGAAAAACCCCTTTGAAAGAGAATGTTATTTGTCTGCCTCTAGTGTGATCTCCACTTTACTTTTTAACTGCTGATCAGAGTAATGTACATGGCTGTCAAAAGAGGGACTGGCTTTTAGTCATTGTTGTTAGCTCTAATGTCCTAGTGACATTCCACTTTGGGTAATTATGTTCTAACTGGATGAAATCCACTTCTGGTTTAGAAACACAGAAAAATCATCACTCCTTAACTGGTCTGTTATCTTCACAGCTGTTATTTAAACCTTGATATATTCTGCTAAAGAGACTGTTTACCTAGAATGGGTGAAGTGGGCTGTTTACAGGATCTGTAGTATGTAGGGCAGGTTTGATGTGCCTCAGAAGGAAGCATTATATCTTATTGAGATTGGGGAAAAAAAAAAGTAGTCTGAATTTGACAAAGAAGGGAGGCAAAAAAGGATCGTTTTTAAATTTTATTCAGAATATCACAAATCTGAGACATATAAAAGATTTCAGATTTCACTTTGTTTATTGAAATATAGGATTTCAAACTTAAAGTGATATGATTTTTCAAAATTGTCAAAGATGGGTTTGTTTAACAAAAGTAATCTGGTTAGGATTTATAGAACTTCAGAAATTTAAGTATATATACAGTTCTCAATGCTTTCATTTATTAGAAATGAGGCACAATGGAAACCCCACATAGTGATTTACTCCTTCTTTCTGGCCACAATTTCTTTTTGCTTTTGTAAATGTCTGAAACCACATATCACTACACAAAATCATGCCAGATAAACTGATTTAATGGCAGTGTGCTACCACTTAGCAAATGCCCATCTGAGAGACTGATTCCAGGTGGCTATTTCTGGATTCATACTAGTTTAATCAGAATGCACTAGGATCTATGAACAAGCCCTAGGGGGTTTGTTGAGCTGGTGCTACAGCTGATATCCTAGGCCATTTTTTAATTAAGGCTGCTAATTATGCAGAGTAATGATCTCTCCTTCCCATGCTTTTTTTTTCACATAATGCAAACTACACAAGACCAGTCTGAGCCCACTATCTCACGACCTATCATAGATTGTGTTTGTGAGCATGCTAATGTGTATAGAAATCATTACTTTCAAATTAGTGTTATAGTAATTACATTATTACTTTTTCCAAAAGCCAAAACAAAAACAAGAGGAAGACTAATGACAAAGCAAGCAAACGGTGGTAAATTCTGAGGCTAATTATTCAAGTACAACGATGTCAAATGGCGTGTGGCACACTACACATTACACATTTGGTTTTTCTTTCCAAAGGGTTTGTATTTGTCTCATGAAAACATGAAAAATACGTTTTTTATTTAAGTGTTTGGTGGAGCTGGACTGAGCATCATTCTATTGCCCTTTTCTGTTGGAAGACGAAAAACCTCTGGTTAAGAATGACAGACACTTTCAGTGAAGCAGTTTTTTAAATAGCTATCTTTCCTCAGTCAGAGCTGCTGTAATGTCAGGGTATTTTATTTCCTCATTCACAGAGTCAGTAGGAACAGGAAGAAATATCAAGTTACTCAGCAGCCAAAGGGACAGATCTGTTTACTTGACAAAGTTAATTGATTATGCTGAGTTCACTCCAATACAGGGTCATTGAATAGTTCTCTTATTGATGAAATGATACCATCTACTAAGGTTATTAACCTTTTTAGCTTTCTACATTAGTCTGCTGCACGGTCTTGCTTCAACATAATATAAATTTCTTGTGCTAAAAAAAAACAAGGAAAAATATTAATTGTCAGATCTATGCCAGGTCTGCATGCACATGCAGATTCATGTAAATATGTACATACATAAATATATATATCTGCCACATGCTATTCAATATAAGCTACTGAGTTTGCTTGTATTGGAAGAATTAAGGCAGGTTATGGGGGTGCTGTTTTGCTTGTCTTAGATATTTCATTATGGTATTTTTGTCAGTGCTTTGAGGACATTTGTCTTTTCTTGAAGATGGCCTTTAAATATTTCCACAATTAGGTATGTCTTTATTGTAAGTGGACTAATTAACCTTCTCAGCTCTACTTAAATGTATCAAGGATTTAATTTTCCAAATCTCACCTGAAGCACTCTTTCCTTTTAAGATATCAATTTTAAACACTGTCAAATGTCTGCCTCAGAAATGTCCAATGTATTCTCAAGTTTATAAAACCAGTCTAAATTTTAAGTAGAAAGAAATGATTTAAGTATCTACATTTCCTTTTCCTCAATGTTAACCTAGACAAGAATAAGCTACTAATTTTGCAGGACTTTGCCCTACTTAAAAAGTAGTTACTGAAATCTGATTAGGATGTTATGCTTTGTTTCAGCACCACATGTGCTATGAGAAATAAAACATAAAAAAATACAATAAAGTTTTGTTCAAAGAAACTAATATGCCGTATTCTGACAAAAGGTATAACAATATGCCAGTTATGTCAGTGTCCTCTTAGCTTTTGAGAAGCTCATCTGAAGGGTCACATTGATCTTTGCCTTTAATTTTATAATTAGTAAAAGCATGCAAGCTAGTTAAGTCAAAAGGGAGAATCAGAATAAGTTGGTTTAGGTCTATGGAAACAAAATATTTTTATCTTCCTGGAAAGGTGATGATTTTTTTTCCATTTTCTAGAAAAAAAATTAGGATAATTTAGTACTCAGACCTATGAGTAAGATGATCCCAAACCTTGGTATGTGTCTATATGAATGGCTAGTGCAGTATACTCTGAATTTACACCCTGTTTTACTGAGATCTTTTTTTCCACACCAAGTTGCTTTGAGCCTGACAAATAGAACAGCAAACTCAGTCCAGTGAGAGTGCCTGATTCACCAGAATAGATATTTGGGCTGTCTGGTGTGATAACAAAAAACAGAACACAGTAGGAATGAGAAAAAAAAAATTCTTGATGTTTGTTGCTAGTTCCAGTTTAAAAATAATGAACAACTATAGTAATTATGCTCAAATCCTGCCCCAGGGAATTCCTGTGATTTGTGGAAGCCCTCCTGGATTCCTGTTAAATATATCTTGGGGATTCAGTTTGCTTTTGTTTTCCATCTTTTTTTTTTTAACTGGGGAATTATTATTATTATGTTTTTTCCTGGTTTTTTTCCTCTCTCTTTTTTTTTTCCTTTTTCTCCTCCTTGTGCCATTGGTATTAAATACATAACAGAGGAACCTTAGGACAGATCTTTGTGTTCTGGTCCTGGGAAGTAAGAACACAGTTAACTGCCTGTGTTAATTTCCAGCTAAATTACCTGGCAAATATTCTCAGGGCTTTTTGTTTTTTTCAGGACCAGGAAAAGGGAGACAAGTCTAGTGTAGTAGGAGTGCTGGCAGGCGTGCACCACCATCCCTGCTATATACTCCAGGTGCAGCTCTCAAGATGAGAAGACATGCTTGCATTTCTACCAGTATGACTGAATGACACATTCATTCTGTATTGTGTTGTGACTGTTTTCTCTTCCTTGCAGACAGCTCCCATTCCCTTCCTTGCAAAGAAATCCCCTCCCTACCAGGGGGTCACTCATAGCCAGGATGCCACATCATTGTGCATATTTAGCTAAATGCACTTCTTCCATCCTTCCTGGTGTGCAAGCTGTTTCTTTGGAAAAGCACGTTATCTTGCTCTCTGTCTGGTCTTTTCATTGTAAAATATGTCACATTTGGGGGGCAAATTCCCCCCCAAGGATAAGCAGCCCTGTATTCCAGAGACTGTGTGACAAGAAGATGCAGGATGAGCGTGTGTGAAGAGCTGATTCCAGTTGCATTTCCACCTCAGCCCCAGGCAGGTGGCTCATTGAAAATATGCCTTGGAGTTACTCTTGGATAGTCGGTGAGCAGCAGCAATTGGTAGTGCTGTAAGACACAAAAGAGCTGGGCAAAGAGGCTGAAGAGCTGGAGAGATCGGGTTTTCCATCCTAATTTTCTCATCCTATAAGCCTGTTTGCAAGGATTTTTCGCTTCACCCATGTCATGGACAATAAGGGCAAAAATACACATTCCCGAGAATGATCCAGAAGCTGTGGTTACCCAAACTGTTAGTAGGAAAACACGGACAGAGTTATGCAGAGATCAGTGCTGGTAATGTTTTAATCTTTTATTCTGTTTGCAAGCTAATGACCAAGCACAGCTAGACTGAACAACTATCTAAAGTTCAGGACAGCAAGGAATAAGTCATAGCAAAAGCAGCCTCCGCAAAAATCTTATTAGATGAGCTTGTCCTAGAGGAAACCAAGACACACACACACAAAAAGATTCAGCATACTATATGTGTCCCAGCAGTCAAGTGCTGGAGCTTTTCTATATGTGACGGATTCGTTTTACCCTTGTTTTATTTGTTGTTCAAACAAAATTGAGCTACCCTTGATCCTTGATTTGGTTGTGCACAGCTTCTTGAAACAGGTTGCAGAGATTAAAATGCTAATGGCCTTCAGTAATTGTGAGCATGATAAAATCAGTGTTCTGTGTTTCAATAGGGTGCTATATTTGTTTAAATCTCACCAGAAGTACTCATTGGGTGGCTGCCTCTCTCACATCTTCTGCAACCGAGCATTAGTGAAATGTCACTTTGTGTTAAGATCATCAGTGGCCTTTGCTATGTACATTCTTCCATGTTTCTGCACAAAGACAGCAAGGCATGCTGGAGTCCTAGCTCTAGAGATCGATCTCTGTTCATGTCTGATATTAACTTACATTGCTAGGGCCAGGATGGGTGTGAAAGAGGTGGGCAGAAATGGTGTTTATTCACTGAACCTTGAGGTAGAACTTTAGCAAATGGCTGAGCTGCTTTGAGTTGCTGAAATGACTGCAGTTTTGGTACCTTTTTAGGGTTTGCAATGATAAGATCAGATCTCTAAGGAGTTGAATGTCTGAGTGATCTAAAACCAGGGCAGTCAAGCTGAAGAGGATGTGTGCACTAACCTGTTTGCACTGAATAGTCTCCATAAATAATTTACAACTATGACTGCTAGCTATTATTACAAAAATACTGGATTGCATTTTGACACATGCAGCCAGCTTGTAAGTCAATAGATACATTTCACCCAGTGTATGCAGACCACAGTTTCAGCCATCCATCCATGTGTGTTTTACAACAATGCAATCTACCTTTCCAAAATACCACCAAGAAGACCTTTCAAAATAAGTTTAAAAAATCAGAACAGTGATCAGACTGTGGGATCTTTTATTGAGGTGGTCCTTAATAGGGCTCTGTCCCCTTCCTGCACACGGCTTTCAGTTTTAAGCGCCTGTGATGTTTTATTTAAGGGTCCTACTCGGCGTCCAGTGCTGTGGAGTTAGGATCTACTGCAGAATTTCAGGGAAGAAAAATATTAAAGGATGCATGCCTGACATTTCCTTTGCTTTGTTTTCCTTTGAGACTTATTTGAGTCACCAACAAAGTATTTCATTACAGTTTGATTTAACCAGAAAGAGTGTCAGTGGGTTTTGCCTCAGTCTGAGGGGTTAACAGGGCAGGAGAAATAGTGGAATATACATTTTCCTATAACAATCAAGATACGTAGTAGTTAGTGTGTTAATTAACCTCAGAAAGTGTGCAGTAGGCTTTTTTACTATTATTTTAATAAAAATATCCAGTGTCTCAGGTGTTAGCCTACTTAGCTTGTACTTCAGTTTGTAAATGAAATTATCTTCTCTGTCTCTTTTTTTAAGAGAGAAAAGAATCATTTAATTATACTTTTCCTATTATGAATCAATAACAAATGTCAGTGTGTGTTTTCAAAATGTATTTTTATAGGAAAACAGAGTTCACGTGGTTATATTTGAAAAGTATTTTCATTGTTGAAACTCAAGATAGAAATAAAAAACTGCAAAAGAGCAAGAAAAAGGTACTTAAACAGAAAATATGTATTCTTTGGTATCACAGTCATAGATCTCATCCATGATTCAACATCAAAAAATTTTCATCTTCTCAAACATCAGAAAATTTTCATTAATGAAAGCTTTTCTTTTCTTGCTTATTACCTCCCTATGCTCCCTGCATTATAACAAAATGCATAAGAGAAGAAGTTAGGAGAAGGGAAAAGGTGAAGAAAGATAATAGTGGGGGAGCGAGAAAGCTGGAAAACAAGATATCCCCATTTTATTGGGTCTTGGTATGTCTTGGTATTGCAGGAACAGAGGAGGCTGAGACAAGAAGTGGTCAGAATGAGCTAGATGATAGGCAAACATCTGCATCTGACAGCAGATGCAGCAGAGAGATTCCCAGCAGCCTGGCACAATTTTATTAATCCAAATGTTTATTATGCCCCTCTGTCATATTGAGCCCTTAACATTTTTGGTGTGGATAAACTCTGACACTTGAGTAGCGAGTCTTTTCTTTATGTTTGATCAGTACCTCTTTTTAGAAGAGCTTGGATATAGAGTTGCTTTAATTTAAAGATGGGATACCAATCACAAATTAAGACACCTAAATTATGGTGTTTATAATGTAGATGTCTATAAATGAATTTTGGTATCAAAGTACTTCAATTTACTCTAAAACAAAGAAACAAAAACCCTACATTTGTTTAGATGAATTTCTCAATAAGGAACGTTCATCTTCCAAAGCACAGGTGTCCACTGCCAAATGTATCTCCTCCTGCCCTCCAGCTGATTTTCAAAAGCATGTGTTTTACCTGTAGTTCCTGTATGATATATGACAGCAATATGTGTTTGATTCATGCACTTGATTCATGCACATCTAAAATGGACATGTGCATCTGTGTTGGGCAGCTGGTGTCCATAGCTTTATCATTGAAGGGAATTATTTACTTGGCATCATCTTTATCCAACTTAGCCCATGTTTGTTCAGGTAAAATGAAGAAAAGTGAGGGCACAAGTTTAAAGACTGTGCTAAAATACTTATTATGCTTTATTTTAACATAGTATGTAGCACAGCTGTGACTGGAGTCAACTAGCACTTTCCTAAGCAATGCCTGGCTGCAGAGGACAACATAGACCATGGACTGCTCCTCATGACCAGTTGGTTGAGACCTTTATGTCTGAGGATTAGAAAAAGAGTTAAGGCTTGTCAACATTTGGGCAAGATAGAGACCATGATCCATTTTTTACTTATCATGGACGTAGCTGGGATCTCCACCAATAAATGAGACTGACAACCAGTTACATAAGACAGAGAGTCTTTAAACAAATTATATATTTTTCTCTCAAGATCCACAGAAAGGCGTCTTAATGGCTTTGTCAGTCCAGAGAGAAATGAAGTGATTTCTTCTACATAAAATTTCTGATGCTCATCCTGAAAAAAATGCTCCTCTTCTTAACCATGAATTTGTAACGATGCAGCATAGTAACTGTGTGTACATGAGGCTAAATTAATATATGTCTTTTCAACTCCTCAGAATAAGGAAATACAACAAAGGAAGAATGAAATATGGAAGTGAAATTTGTTATTTAGCCAAACTTCCTTCTCACACTTTGGCATGCAAATAGACCACTCAGCTAATATCCTCATTTACTCACAAGTAAACTGATATAAATTACTTTAAAGAGCATAGAGCTATAAGGAAGAATAACTTAAATTAAATAACATATTATACTTCTGAATTTGGATCACATTAAAACTAGCCTATTGTTTCTTGGGTTAAACTATAATTTTGAACACATTTGATGATAAATCCTTGCAAATAGTGGTTCATAGGAAACAGGAACTTGAAACTGTTGAAGAAAAAACTCCTATATGTGTATCTGAAAACTATTCTATTAATGCCTATAATCTGGTCAAAGACTTAATGATATTTGAACTTTGAGTTATGGGCATCCAAACAGTTGTGGCTTGGGGACAGAAGAGAGGATTTTGCTGAAGAAATGTTTCAGGAAAAGACAGTGGTCCTTTTTTGGTTTTGTAGAGGCAGTTTTCTTCAGCCAGCTCTTCAGGTTCAGTTTCGAATCACACAAACACTGTTTGGCTGTTTTATTGCAATGGTATAAACAGCAGTCTTTACTATCATTTACTCATTTACTTTTTGTTTTGGAGTTTTTTCATTCAAGCCTGGCATTCAGGAGAGTGGGCTGGAAGGTGTACAATAATCTATAATAATCAGGAAATCATTCATGTTCCTTGATTCTCTCTGAGTGGCATAACAAGGCACTGTAGCTGGCAGAGATCCAAACTTAATTGGTATAAGAATGGATCACAGGCAAGGCCGTGGTCATCCATAGGCATATGTGATGGATAACTACTTGTGCTGCCTTTTTCAGTCATCAATCTTTAGAGGAAAAAGACTGCTATAGCTGGATAAAACATATCTTACCTCAGCAAAAATGACCTCCCAGTAAGGTTGAAGAAAATGATTCAGTCTGTAATCCATTCTCTCAAGGAACTTTTTCTGATTTCTGATTAACCACAGGTGAGTTTTAAACTCAGTCCAGCGTATAGATATTAAAATAAATGCATAAAAACTAAGGAAAATTTTCGTTGAAATAATATATTAAGCAAAAAATATTATAGTAGATATGAGGCATAATGTTATGATAGACTTTCACAATATTCAGTAGAGAGTAGCGCAAATATTAATAGCCTTCTTAAATTACTACTTTCACAAAAAACACTGATTATTTTTATTTAAAATTCTCTTATTATTTTAATTTGTGAGCAATTAGACTGAAAAACAAAGAGAATTGATTGTTTGTTTGTCTGTCTTTAAGGAGGATTTTCTATACCTCCCCTCCTCTATTTTCAACTATCACAAGCAATTTATAACACACCTGACATATGTTCCATCACTGACTTGGTTAAAGTGCTTTGTCACTGCAGATTGACTGCTGAAAGTTATAAGAAGCTATATAAGCCCAGCCAGTTTAAAACAGATGTATTTTAATTCACCACTTAGGTTGCTTTTGCATGATCAAAATTTACATTAAGGTCATTTTCGTCTGCAAAAGAAATAAAAGAATAGGTCTACCGTTTTTTAGGAAAGCAATTCAGGTAATTTTTACCCCTACCTATATCCAATATCCAAATGCGACATACATGATCTGGTGCCCTGAAGTGCTTTCTTTTATTATATCTTCATTATTACTATTATTCTTCAATGAACTGATAATATCTATTAGGAGATGTTCTAGTAAGTCTGCCAAGAAGTGTCATGAGATTAAGATAATTTTCAGATAATTCCCTATTGTCATGAAATGCCAAAGCTGAGAGACACATATAGTGGAAGAGGTCAGTTAGAAAATCTTTTTTATCCATGGCACGAGAGCACCTTTTACTCTATGCTATCACTATAAAACATTTGTGATATGCAGCAGTAAAGCCTTATATTGGTGTGATTGCATTTTGACATTACAAACTGTCTCTCTAAACTAGTTGTCTGTAACTTCTTAACTACATATGGTAGTCTTTGTAAATTATACATACAAGGATCTGATTCTGCAATACTTCTAATAGCAGGCCTCCCATTCAAATCAATAGTGTCAGCTCCAGAGACCATAGCAGATGAAATTTTTCTCCAGAGTTGAAAAGTAAAATGGGTAGCAGCTGATCTGATCATTGTCCAAGTAGTAGCTTTTATTAAAAAAATTAAATTCTTCACCATTTGGTATCTTGTCACATCATAAACACACTAGTATCATCACATGACCACAAATACCATCCTAAATCCCTATCCTGTCTGTATTTAACTCTCTCTGAAGGCTCAACTGAGGCAATAATTCACTATTAAAAAAGCAAAAACTTCTCTGTCTTATTGTCTACCAACGGCCATAGGTCCTTCTTCTCTCCCTATCTTTGGGATTCATCTCATCCACCTCTAGATATACACAATGATGTTTGCCTTAAACACTTAATTTAGAGAGAGTTAATTTGCATCACTAAAATACCCATTTTTCTACACTGGCCTTCTAGTGTAGATGAGCTTACTTTGAAGACATGTAGTAACCTCACCTGTGGGACCACACCTGTGTCAGCCTCATCCTGCAGCCATAAACTGACTAATTTAGACCAGCTCCTTTATCTTTCCAGAAATCCTTTCATACATGTAAAAGGAATCTACAGTGAAGGGATATGACAACAAATTCAGATATGAAGTTTGTAATATGTATGCCTATTTATGGCATTTGGTTAAAAAGGATGGAGAAGGAAGAATCTGAAGCATGGCTTTAAGGACAATATAGTGATTTATGAAGAAAGCAGGAAGGAAGAATTTGCATGGTTTTTAGGGAGAGAGGTACTGTGAAAAAATACCAAAATGAGAGAAGGTTAGGAAGAGGTAAAGTGGGGGCCAAGATTTTTTTGGCGGTGGCCAGTGATAGGACAAGGGGGAATGGGAGTAAGCTGAAGCACAAGAGGTCCCACCTGCAGATGAGGGGGAACTTCTTTACTGTAAGGGTGACAGAGCAGTGGAACAGGCTGCCCAGGGAGGTTGTGGAGTCTCCTTCTCTGGAGGTCTTCAAAACCCGCCTGGATGCCACTCTGTGCCACATGCTCTAGGTGTGCCCGCTGGAGCGGGAAGGTTGGACCAGATGATCTCCAGATGATCTTCCAACCTTATAGATTCTGTGATTCTGTGATTCTGTGAAAGTGTTGCATATCATCACGGATGTTCTGCAAATATTCTAGTATGATGCAGGCAGAGGTGAAAATCACAGTTTTACAAATGTGAGGTGATTATTGGCAAATGCATAGCATGGCCAAACAGGCTGGAGAAATGCATAAATCCTGCTTTGAAGGACAGTGAATCTGAAGGAGAAAAGAGCAAGAAGACAGTGACAGAAGAATCTATGTGGTAATGTGGTTTTTATCCACAGGCACACAGCAGTGTGGGAACAGGAGCAGATGAAGTGAATATTAGTCAAGATGTGCATTATATGGAGTTTCCCTTATGGAAATAAAAATGAAAACATTTCTATTACTCTTTTGGACCTGACTGTAGAATTTAACAGAAAACTATATTCTTGCTATAATATTTTGCTGGCTGTTTCATATGAACTACTAAAAGCTTATCATTTTCCGTAGAAGTTCTTTCTGTGTAACTATACAAAGTTTCATTTAGTTTAATCCTAAATTCCATATTTTTTTGTATGGAAGATCACTAAAGCATCTTTGGAAGAGAGAGAGATATCTCACGTTGTGCTCCATCTCCCTGCCCCCGGCAGCTACTCTCTTAGATCTGCTATATGAAATGATAATTTGTTTGTTGCTTATTTATATTGTTTACTGCATGATCTGTTAAATCCTTTCATTAAATACAGCCCAGTTGAATGAACTTGCCAAATGACAGCTGAAACTGAAATATATAACATTATTTACTTCATTCAGAAATGGATTTAAAATGGAGGAGCCAGGGGTATAATAAAATAAATGACAGAAAGAAATGTATCCTATTTAGTGTGGAGATCAACAACAGACTGCTTCTTAGGTGTTTTTGTCAGAATAACAATGCCTTTTCCTCCTCTTTCCTAAATAGACCTAAGACGGTGTCCCTGATATACTATAAGATGTAAGTGGAGTTTTTTCTATTGACTTTTAAAAACAATTCTTAATATTGCTTATAAAATTCTGCCAGAAAGTACTCATTTTAATCATCAGTCAGCATTTTTATTATATTATAATCCTTAATTGATTGACGTTTAATCACAGTCTTTGTATTTTACTATCCCATGTCTCATAAGAGGCAATTTTCTCTTTACTGTAGTTTAACAGCTGATGAAAAAGATTTAAGGAAACCTATAAACTTAAGATTGGTTAATGGTCCCTTATAAAAGAATATTACACTTCTAGGATCCATTGCACAGATGTGATACTCAATTGTAGAAATGTGCATGGGGTTTATTAAATTACAGCACAAATCTTCAGTCTTCTGAATTATTGTTCATGTTGGTATTGTTAGGCAAATGGGGAGACACATTATTGCTTCCAGTTGTTCACATTACTGTGGTGTAATACAGTCAGAGACAGCTGGCACATTGCTCTAGGCAAATGCAGAGCTAGAGCAGCTGCAGAGTTCTGGGCCCCAAGTGAAGGTCCAGCACCGCTGAGTCAGTACTGGGTGGCTCATCAAAAGATGTCCAGAAATTAAGAGAAAAAAAAAAGTTGCTTTTCCTCAAAGCTACTGTGCTGAATTCTATGCAACTAATTAACACTTCCATTTGTTTTTTTGTATGAGAACTGGTGAGGAAGTCAAAGAAACCGTTGAAACCATTGATCCTAGCTGATGGTCAGAGGGTGAGCTGTAAACATTGTTGACCTTATGGAATCTCAAATGAAGATGTTCTACACTGTGATATTTAATGCTTTGGAGAGTTTTAAATGCTATTGAATGTTCTCTGAGAATTAACATGAAAGTGTAGTTTGCATATGTATAAGAATGTTGTGTTAAAATCAAGGATTTTCAGATTGGATCATAAATTAGATTATTAAATAATGAATCATTTCTTCATGGATTCCAAGATCACAAGATATCATTAAAATCATTAAAAATACCTACTTTGAATTCTCTCATGGCCCAGTCTACTGCATTTCATCCAGCAAATCCGAATTCAGTCTTTGATTGAAATGTCTTCCAATATGATAACAAAGTCTTCCATTGTCCTCTAATTTCACATGTTCCTTAGTATTTTTTTTAAAAAATCTTACTGTTAAAAATATTCATCTTATTCTACTTTGAACTGATGCCAACTCTGGTCCTTGTGTTTCATTGTGGGAACAACAAAAGGTATATGGAGCTGTCAGAGTTTTTGCTCCTTTAGTGTTTATTAAAAGGAGCATATTTCTTTTTTGAGAGTGGTACCTGTAACTTAAAATGTAAAACACTGGCCCCACTGAAGGCAGGGGCAAAACTACTTTCTGAGGTGTTGGCCCGGGAACAAAGATAGCACCTCAGAGTTTCCAACTTCCATCCTGGTATTATCTCTGGTAGATTACAAATTAGAGCTGAAAGGATCCTAACATCTAACCTACATTTCCTAGAATGTCATGGGCATGCTTTAATTAATGCAGCACATGTTCTAACTTCAATGTAGATCTGTTCTCCTCCTAGTATTATTAGTGTAATTAAACCACATGAATCTTCTTCAGTCCTTCTGCTTTTACTTCATTTTAAGCTAGGGTCTATTACATAAGTCACTTGAATATTGTCATATGAATATAGCCCTTAATTTCATTTTTATAGAAGTGAAATCTTTGATTGTTTTCTGTCTAAGTCAGATGATTTGAGCCAGGATCTAGAACAGAGACTTTGAAAAATAATACACTGCCAAGGAAATCTTGTCAAAATAGACAAGATGCTGATAATGGTAGAGATGTTTGGGAAAGGAGAAGGAATATAGTTAGAATTGTTAAGAGAGATGCTGAGCCTTTCTTTCCATTTAAGGTCCAAATTTAAGCGGGAATTTAATTCTCCACCTATTTTTGGGCATCTGGCATTTATCAGTATCTTGGCACTTCTTTCTGCAGCTGGATCTAGGTATGAGATTAGAGCTTTTTCATTTGACAGATGTTCTTGTGGTTATTATCCATGCTTTCGGTTCTTCAAGATCTCCCTGTTGCCATTTGGTTTACACTGTGCTACCTTATAGCTATGTGATGACTGAAGCTCAGGCTGTTTCAGAGAGAGAGCATAGCAGCAGGTTTGCTGGATAAGGCTTCCCTCTGGAAATATACTGGCGTGCCAGAGGTTCACTGTTACTCAGTGAATTCTGAGATTCAAAAATTTCTTTTCTAGTTCAGCCCCTTTTTTGGCTGGGAATATAGTCCTATATGGTTATCTCCAACTGACACCTGTTTAATGGCAGTCTTTTAACAGGGCTGAAAGTATGTTCCCCACAATGATGAAAGGGTAGAAAGGAGTCTCGGTAGGATGCTACTTGGCTGAGTTCCTATTGGTATAATTATTTTCATTCTGCTGGGATTATATTGTATTATTAATGATATGTGAGGAAGTTCAGAGCCTAGACAGACATCTTTGTATTTATTTTTTTCTAAATAAATTAATTGTAGATACCACAAGAAAACCATATAAACTCACTGCAACATTTCACATTGTAAAAGATGTAAAACTCTTCTCATACAAATCCTTTCCAAACTTTACATTTTTCCACAATGTCCATGAGAAATCTAGGATCATAAAAAAAAAAGGGGGGGGATAGGTTAGCATATCTGTGATGCTACTCCTTCTCCATATTTAAACATTTGAAGTCCTCAAGGTGGGAACTGTCTATTTTGATGTCCTTTACGTCAGCAGGTCACATTGCAATCGCTTGGGATAGTAATGGAATATCCCCTTTTCAGTATAACTTTCACATGCTCAGGTCAAGCTGCCACTAAATATCCATACGAAGCTTTCCCTGGCTCTGATTTTCCTGTGAAGCAAATGTGAGCAGCTCTGAGGTATGACTGCAGCAAATGTGCAGCTCTCATTCACAGAAATGTTTGCAAATACTTCTTATACTCTACTCCCTACCCTGCAAAGACCAAGAACAGTGGCAGTTTGGTTGGAATTTGGCATGTGTGCTTTTCAGCAGGTGCATACTACATTGCATTAGACTTAACAATGGGAATCACATCACTAATTGGGCACCAACATAAAGAATTCTTCTCATTTGGGACCTGAATTGCAACACTTATATCCCTTTCGGCAATATCACAGCCTTCCTATCCCAAAGCAACAGCGCTACCGCTTGAGCTAAAGGAGAATCTCCATTAGCTAAGGAGAGTAGCACTAGCTGTATATCCTTTTCCTAGGCTGCAAGTCACAACAGGAGAAATTCATTACAATCCTATAGTGAGTGACTTATAATCACTGTGATTGTTGGGCCGTGTGTTTTCCACTTTTCATTTACTTTTAATTCTATGTGAAATTGTTTGGATAAAATAAGCATGGGATGCACTGGTTCTCAAAATTCAAATCAGAGAGAAATTCATTTTTAGGTGGTTTTAAGGGAGAAATTAAGCTCTTTTAATATTTTTTCTCACATTTGTTAACTAAATCTTTCTTCATATTTCCAAAATGTGATTTTTTTTTCTCGCCATCACTCTTTTTACAGACCTTTAAAACTCTGTGGATCGAACCTTGTGTTACTTCTACAAAAACTCCTGAAAAATATCAGGTTTTTCCCCATAGATACAGGTGGGGTTGTGTTCAGAGGTATGCTTCAAAAAGGGCCCCTTATGGGAACAGTCAATGGCTGGCTATGATCATGACACCTAGGTCCAAGTAGAGATATTCAGCACTTTATAAAGCCATTTAGTTATGCAAATCTGCAAGCCTGTCTTATTTGCAGCATGTATATCTGAAGGATTTCAACTGTGGCACCTTAGCACAGAAGCAGATGATTATAGACCCACTGGCTCCAATGAGATAAGCATTCTGACCTTAAATCACTCATGTTTCTCAAATATTTTGTGATCTGTAGACTACAGGAATACCCACGTCTGTATTAAGATTTTATTTCTATTCAATTCCAGTGCCAGACATAACATTTCTCTTTTCACAAGCTAAACTATTACATACGTTTCTATATAGTGTTCAGATTTTCATTTCTAAAGGCAACTTGTCCTGTGGGACTGTTTTCACATCCCTCCACTTCTCTCTTGAAACTGCTTCATTTCTATTAATATAATATTCCTGCCCAGGTTGATTGTTTCCTTTCTTTAAATGCTTCTGCAATAAAAATTGCATGATAATGTCTTCATGTTAGCAAAAAAACATGAGGCAACAGTTTGAAAGGAAGACTCTTGATGCAGTTAAGCATCAAGCAGTTAAGAAAGCGTGCATTTGCTTACTTCAAAATGCTCCAACAGGAATGTTGAAATAAGATCCTAGGAAGCAATACGGATGGATCATTTTATGCTTCTATGCTATTTTTCAACAATTTAAATTCATATTCAAAATAAATTTAACTATTTCTAGTTCTTTTCTTCATTAGCTTCTTTTTTATTCCTCAGAAAATTCCTTATCTAATTCCTAAAAAGGAGCCTTGTCAATCAGTAACAATAGTTGAAATTATGAAACTTTCATCCTATAAAGAATTCTTATTTTTACTTTCCTTCTTTTCCTTCCTCAACTTAAATGAAAATGAAATTTTTCTCAGGAAACCAGACCTTCTGGTAAAAGATACTTCTATGAGAGATGATTTTTTTTTCTTATCAGTTTTTCTGAAAGCTGACACTCATTTCCTAGAAAAAAAATTGAATACATTAATTTCAGAAAATATATGGGATAATATTATTGTGGTGACTGCAAAGTCCTTCACGGAAGTTTCGATAGTGCTGGATGCCAAGACGCTCCTCCTTGAGACACATTCATCATCAAATGCTGTTGCATAAACAGAAATTAGAGTCATTCTCTGAATACATCATTTCTCCCACTCATTATTGATGAGTTGGGGGTTATCAATAACTCAGAAAAATACAATAAATCATGTATCTTTTGTCAGACTATTACACATTCTTGGGATGTCTTGTAGTTATAACTAATTTCTGTGGCTTGCTGCAATTCTAACTTTTCTTACAACATGTACATGGCAATGAACTGAAACAAAGGACTACAAATACCTCTGCTTTGGTCCAGACATAGCACACTGAAAAAATATCTAAATCTACACTGGCTTTTGATTATAACATATATATATACCTGAGAGGAAAGAGAATCACCTCTTATGAGCAGACACAAATACTCTTAGTTAATATAACCTCAGTAAATCATGTACTTTTAGTAAAATAATACCTGGAAAATATTTTGGGGATATACTCAGTGTTTCTTTTCTTTCACTCTTTTCCTAGTATCAGGTTGAAATAGATACTTTCCAGAGAAAAAAAGCACAACAAATTATTATCCATGAGATTAATGATCTCTAGTAATTATAAATGTCTTTCCAAATACCTCCCACCTTTTCAGTGTGTACTTCAGTATTAGAAATGGAAGGAAAAAGTAGGAAAAAAGAGTAGGAAAAAAGTAGGAAAAGTAGGAAAAATAGGATCATGGGGATTTAGAACAACTTCTATTCCATATAACATGAAATACCTAGATATTTTTAACATCTTTTGCACTGCCTGCTTCTAAGGGTTGTACTCTGTTAAATGTAAACGTAAGGGTGATCTTACTGACGTTGTATTTGTATGCCTAGTGCTACCCGGCTGCCCAAGCGGTTTGCTGGATAGGGACCACAGGCTGTACTTCATCTGCTGACATGCTGAGTTGGAAACATTAACCAACTTAGACTTTTATTCCTGCTTCTCTTAACAGAAAATAAGCATTTAAATCAAGAAGCAGGCACATGCAGTACGGAGATGAATGTATTACAGAGGTAGACCTGAGACAGAGTAAAATCCCGCTGTGCTTGTCCTTTTTGTGGAACACATGGAAGAGCAATGTTAAATCAGTAGAGTGAGGAATAATTAATGCTAGTTTGTAGGGGCTAAGTAAAGCAATATCACCGCAATCTCAAATCGCACAGAAAACCAATGGTGTAGTTGGGAGATAAATAAATGTCTTCCTGCACTGTTCTTGTAGACCAGTTTTGACAACTTGACTTCACTTTCAAATGACACTAATTATTTAGGAAGAGGAAATGTTTGTTTTTTCATTGCCCGGGAAAAGCTGTTTTGCAGTGCTTGAATGCTGGAAGAATTATAAAAGTTCAAATTCTTCTTTGTACTACACTGAAATATCACTTCCACACCATCACTGCTCAGAATTGCATGAGGGCGTGGATCAGGAATTTTATAACTTAATTTATCTATACAAATTCAGATTACAGAATTGTTGGTTGCCTTTTAATACTTCTCGTCTCTAGTAGACTCTTGGCTGCTGAGAGTCGTCTTGTATTTTGTCTCAGTCAAAACCTTTCCTCCTAAAATCTACTGCTACCAGTCAAAAGAAGTTAATGTGAAAGTCAGAAATATTACACAGAAGTCATTGTTTCATAAGGAGAAAAGAGAGATTAATTTTAATAATTTAAAATACTCTCTAAATTAACAAAGAGGTAGTGGACAGTGCAGCCATATTCTACCTAGATGGAAGCCCTTTTGTCTTTCTTTTTTTACAGATTCATAATGATGTCATTCAAACTTCAAAATTCAACATTGTCAATTGCCATCATTACATATAGCCTCATATGCCCAGGGCAAGATGTTAAGTCTCGTATCTGCAGCTTTGAGGATGAGGAGCGTTTGTGTCTGACTACAGCAGCTAATTGGGGACACCTCTGCACGAGGCAGGGCAAAGCCAGCTGTTTGGAAATTACAGCTGTTTTAGCAGGGAGTCTCAGGGCTGAAAAGGGAGCAGAAGTGTGTGCAAAGCGTCTACTCAGTATCCCAGAATCCAAATATGGGTTTCTGTCTATATCCATATGTGTTTCTTTTTGTAAAGAGATGAAGGTATTGAGGAGAGCCAGCAGACAAGAATTCCCTGTGTGTGAGAGCCTCTTCTTCACTCTATACCTTAATTTAATTGCACGGCTTTATCCATACATACCTTCCCTCGTCCGCAACACAGGAGCCAAGGTGAGGAAGGAAAATACCATGACAGAGGTCTCAGATTCGTGCTGAATTTTCTTTTCCATCACTAACTCGTATATCTATGAAGGAGCAGCAACAGTGGAAATTATAATATACAGCCAATGTTTTATAGCAGAGTCCTGAAAGATGAGCTTTCCATTTGCGGTGTAACAACCTTCTGATAAGTGGCATTTTACTATGAGTTGAAAAATACCTCTGTGCTATTCTGAGTAAGACACATGGAAGTTAAGATTAAGTCCCCTTGCAAATAAATACTATTGTTGTGCTGAGAAGATGGCATTGCTGATTAACATTAAGCTATGACAGCAAAGCACAGATTTGCTACCTAAGCTGCGTGGAGACTCTCTTGTGACAGCCTGGAATATTTTCTCGAGAGATCTAGTCATAAGGGTACAATTAACAGATCACTATGCTAAGGAGCAAAAAGAAGTACTGTACCTTATTCTAAAATATTATGGACTAGAGATTTGTTTTTTAGAGGGTAAGATAAGCATGGCTCACCTCTGAGGGAACCAGCCACATCCCCATTTTCTGAAGCAGAGTCGCAGACGCTGTCTGCACTGAGCAAATATAGGAAAATAAGAGACAGGATGGCAGCCTCTCCCTCTAGTTTTCTCTTGCTCAAGGACATGTACTTGGAAACTCTGAGGCAGAGAGCCAGCTTTCCATTTCAGCTTTATGTGCTGCTCACTTGGTGCACACACAGTTTTAAATGCAGGTCTCCACCTTGTCTGAAGGGCAGTAATTAAGTGGGGTTTTGGTTGCCCCAGGCAGCCAGATAATAGGAACTTTCCTGTCTTGATGAGCAGTCCCAGGGGAGCTGAGCTTTTGGTACCTCTTGATTTGACTACTGCAATGCATTCGATGTGGGGCAACCTTGAAAACTGCTCAGAAACACCAGCTTCTGTGGCAGATCTGCTTGCTCAGCCACGTACGTTTCTGGATGGTTTGGGTCTGAGTTATCCAAGGTGCTGTTTCCTTCATCCCAGAAGTGGCAATCAGTTAATGATGATAATCAGGATGCAATCCTCGCATTTGGCTTTAGAAGAGGTGGTTTAGGAAGTGAAAGCATGTCGCTGCTGAAGGCTGGGGCCTGGCTGCTCCAGAAGTGCAAGGCTTCATCTCTTGCATGATGGTTGCTGCTTCATTGGCTCAGCAAAGCCCAAGATTTGGATCATTGGGTGGGAGTATTAATTCTGGCTTTCTAAAAGCAAATTTTCTGACAATTACATATTTATAATGATCAATTTCTAAACACTGTTTTATAACATATAAGGTTGTGTTAATTAACTTGAAGTATATATCTGTATGTACACAAATATATATTTATATATAAATCCTGTAGGAGGAAAACTAATGGACAGCACAATTTGATAAAATGACTATCCAAATTTCAGGAGAAAGCTTGGGAAAGCAAGTTAAATGAGTTTAACTTTGAAAACCATGGAACTCCAGCCAAAGCTTCTAAAGAAAAAAAAATCGGTATTTTTAGATTTTTTTTAATGGACATAATTTTGTGTCTCCACAAGTGATTGGATATGATGCTCTCCTGAGATCTCTTCCACCATCCATGGTCTTGCTCTCTTAAGCTGCAGAAATTTGATCTTAAAATTCAGTTTAAATCTATTTGGTCTAGTATTAGATATCAAGAAAAAAATAACTCGATCTGTTTTCAAGATCTTGTTCTCTCTAACTATTGGTCTGATAAAAAAAAATATAACAAGAAGAGAGAAACTTGCCAACATTGACACAATTTTACATCTTATTGGGCTAAGAATTTCATTCCTTTCCCTGCAACAAAAATGGAATTAGATTTACTTGGTCCAAAATTTTACAGTGATTCCATAGCTATACACATCTGCATAGCTACAGTAATGTACTGTCATGCCTTAAACAGGGATTGTGATGAATTTTGAGATGCTATTGAAAGAAATAGCCAGTTCTGGTGTTTATTCAGTGAAACAAGAAGATTTATGAGAGAAAAATTTGGAGAATTGAAACTCACTCATTTCACAGAAATATTCATCCAGTAATTTAAATAAGGAGGTTTCTAAGCAGCAGGTGGAATTTTGTATTAGAATAAACAGGGGGAAGGGATCTGAATTTTCCAGAGGATATCGATATATATATATATGTATATAAAGCTTAGCTCAATTCCTTTCTCTGTCTCAAATTAGGTGATCTGATCTTTTACCTTTTTTTTCTCCCTTCTCTTTGGCTGTGTATAATACCAAAGTCCAGTTGTTTTACCTCATCATTCAAACTTTCAAGTTTTATTTACAAAATATAAGAGATTTTTTTCCACATGGAGTTAGCATAGGGATTAAAAGAAATAAAAATGGAATCTTATTCTAGTCAAGCTAAGCAGAGCTGAACATAGAGCACTAACGAATCTCCAACTAAGTTCCTCTTTATGTCCATAAATGCCTCATAGTCTTACATCACTCCCACTCAAGGATTTGTTGACAAAAAATATTTGCAAGGTATTAATTGAACATTTGATCATATTGAGTCAGTGAGTCTGAAAGTGCCTAGCTTGCTTGGGTTCTCTTGCACAGGGTCTCTTGTACGTTTTTCTTAACAGTCTGTTTGACAGTCATTATTATTTTAACATGAAAAGCTTAGCTTGATTTTTGGATACTTAAAATCACTTTCTTTTTAACATATATTTTTAGATCTCTAATAGATTCAATATGTGGGATAAGATACATTTTTGACATTATAATAATTTTCTTTATCTGGTTATGATTGCTTGAATCTGATTTTAGACCTAAAGGAAATAATCTGCATAGCCACTTATTTTCCTTTCTTTGACTTTCTCCCTTTGCTGTCAAAGGTGTTGGGCAAAGGGTTTATGTGGAAGTGGGGATGGGGCAAAAGAGTGGGACTACTAGGTGAACAAATGGGGAAAATAGACTAATGTATGTGCCCTGACACCTTACCAGCTCAAAGGGGGATCTGTCCAGCCTGGCCCCCAAGGTCCTTGAGAAGGTCAATATTGCCTGTTCAAAATATGAGGAAATGGAGACAGCGCTGTTTCTGCGAACAGAGTGGTGCTTACTTCTGTCACGTCATCTGTTGGATCTCTGCCTCTTTTGAGGGTGGCCTGGGCTATGCCAGCAGCAAGGGCAGAAAACACAAGAGCCAATGAAAGGCACGAAAGCTGCTCGTACTGAGTTTGGGACAAAATAATTTCTGATGATTTCTCAGAAATGCTCAAAGAGACACATTCCTAGTTCATTCAGTGGGTTAAAAGAATTAAAAACAAAATAAAACAAAACAAATAACTGCAGGAATGATCTAAATTCTCCTTGCTATAAATTAACTCTGCATCACACTGCATTCTCCACTCTTTTGGAAGTGCTGCAGTAAAGCATGCACACTCCTAAAACGCAGAAGTGGAATATCAGAAATCAAATTCACAGGTAGAATAAAGTACCCATTTTCTGCACAAAGTTTCTTTTATATAGAGGTAATCTAATATTTCACTGAAAGGTGATTTACCAGTGTATGAAAAGATCCATAATTTTATAGGAAAGAGACTAGGCCATTGAGCAGTCAACTCAATTTATTTTTAAATAGCATTCTTCATGCAAAATTTCTGAAGACAGATGAAGAAAGAGCTACAGATGCACTCTTACATTTTAATCAGTGTGAGGAATGAAGGATGTGAGAAGAGGTCAGAGAAATAGGTGAATGCCACTGACAATGAGTTTCACGATTCAGTCCTGAAATTTTCTGGGAATAATTGAGATCTGAGAAAGATAATAGCCTTGTTACCCTGAAGTGAGACCTTAAGGTTTAACAGAATAACATAATACGCAACAGACAAGGTGGCAGATACTACTAAAAAAAAAATCAAGTTCCCCTTCACAAAAATCCCAATTACAAGGTACATAAAGAGGCAAGTTACAGCTATCCACTTAGAGGATGGTTATGCAAAATTCCTGCTGGCATCAGTACTCTAGAGTTAGGCCCATAATGACCATAACAATAGTGAGAATCAATTCATACTGAAAGACAATTTTTATTATAGTCCTCTGGGAGTAAAAAAAAATCATAAAACAAAAAACACCAACCGATCCAAATAGAAGGATCGAATTCTAAAATCCCCCCACAACACATTCAGCATTAATAATGGAACCCAAATCTACAGCATGGTTAAAATTGCATAAAGCTAAAAAGTGACTTTAGTGGCGATATAGCAAAGGGGACACTGGAAAAGGCAGAACTTCAACTGTCACAAACAGCAAGCCTGAGCATCTGCAACTTGAGTACACCAATAACATCTTCACTTGCAAATAAAACTGCTTTTTCTTATGCTTAGCGGCAGAGCTGACAGGCCTCAATCAATGTAGAGCTTATGCCACCTTCCGGTGGTCACACAGATGACAGCCCCTTCCCTCTGGATCAATGGACTCCTCGAGAATTCACGCAATTCTCTCTTTGTGGGAAAAAAGAGAGTTGGCACAAATACTACACACTTTTTCCATCCTTTTGGGCACAGTTCATAAATGTTCCTTAGTGACTGCTTGAAATGAAATGCTTCACATTAGAGCATGAAAAAACACCTATAACGTAAGCTGTCTTTATTTCTTGTGAGTGCCAGAGAAATGGCATTGTTTGAAATTCTTTAAATTCTTCTAACACATTGCTAGTTTCCATGAAAATCTGATTTTTGTTTGGAAACTTATTCAATTCCAAGTTGGCATAACATCTATCAGCTATTTCTGGCTAAAGAAGCTAGAAAGGGTGATTCTTCAAAACGTGGCAGTCCTAATATTCTAATCCCGGGAGAATTGTTAAATATACTGTCCTCATTGAATTTCAAGTTGGATAATTGCACTTCACCTGTGTATTTTCTGCATATTTTTTTCTGTAGGCTAACTAATATATATTATTTGTTAAAGATATCAAGTGAAAATGAATGCTATATTTTTTATGAGAAATTAAAGATTTTGTTGTTCTTTTCCCAGACAATTTTTACAAAAGATCTCACCAGTTTGAATTATCCTTTGATAAATAGCTTTAAGAGATAGAAGGTTGTGAGACAGATTCCTTTTGCAGAACAGAAATTCTGAGGTGTATCTTTTGTAAAACATTTTAGAGAAAAATACCCCTTCTTCCATTCCAAATTTGGTAATTTCTGGACAGATTCTTCAAATATTCTTTCAAAGGGGAGCCAGATGAGACTGAAAATGGAAAGCCCATCAATCTTCCTTTCTCATAGTTCTTTTCTTTTTCCTTTCTTTCATGCTGCCAGACTCCTCAAATTCTACCTATTCTAAGGCCTTTCAGTAAGCCATTTTATAAAACTTTCACCTTATGAAAAGTTCCTCCCATAGTCTTGCAAGTCTTGATGCTGTTTTCTTCTATCATTGCTGCTCTCTGAGATATGTTAGGATGCCTTGGAAAGCCGTCTATGTATGCCTGTTACCACTAATTGACTTGCACATTGTTTTCTAGAACTGCTATTTTCCGATCTCTACTCTTATAGGCAAGGACTGCATGAACGGATTGTTATTAACTCTCCTTCCAGCCAATACAGGGAACAGATATAAGTAAAACTCAAATATTTAAATTCACTTGGGTAATTTGGATTGCATACTCTCAATATAAGTTCCCCAAACACATCTTTTCAGCACTTATTTCCCATCTATTTACCATCTTTCTTCCTTCGACCATAATAATGTAAGACAAGCCATTGGTCTGACTTGTACAGTTCTGAAACATAGCCATTGTTTTCAATTATTTTTTGCATTATAGTCTCTGATCATTTATTTTTTATGCTTAGTTATGCTAATTAGGTTAAAAGCCTCTAGTTGTAAGCAGTATTTTATTTCATGGTGTTTGAAAGTTATTTTATATGGGCTGTGACAATCCATGTGTTTATAAATTAACAGGATATAACATTCTAAAAGGTCTAGCCAGTTGAGAATAAAATAATAATGATAGGTATTTTTAAAATTTCTTTCAATGGAAAAATCCTGTAAGTACCAAATAAAATTTGCATAACTGGCAAATAACAAATAATTTGAGTAAAATAGCAAACTGAACACAGAAAAGATGTTTAAATAACACATTTGTCACTTTTGTTAGACTTTTAAAATTACATTACTATGTCATATAATCACAAATGATGAAGCCATTCTTCCAGAAAACACATTATTGAAGAAATTCTATCTTTTACCATTCTTTAAGTGAAATCTGCAAACAAATTGAAATTTCCCAATAAAGAAAAATTCAAAACATGTAGAGAAGATACTAAGTTGTAAGTAGATTAATGATAAAGATGATAATAGCATATGAATCCTAACTCAGTGACATCTTTTATTTTGTATAATTTTCACTAAGTTAGATAGGGAGGTTTGCTAAGGTAATTGTACATCGTTGTATAGGTGTGCAGTTTCAAATTTTATTTAGAGCTCATTCTTGCATTAATATAAAGCAAAGATGCTTGAAGTTTCACTCACAATTTGCTTAAGTCATGAAATAGTTTCCAAAGTCTTTTAAAATGAAAAAGCACAGAGGAAGTCAGGACTTCCCAGTAAAGTGCCTTAGTTCCAATCCCTTGCACTCAAAAATCTCCAAGTATCTGTAGTTATCCTATAGTTATAGATCCACAAGGATCTTGAGTCACAACTTTTTTAAGATCACCTAATCAAAAAATGAATGAATAAAAACATAATCACACGAATACAAAGCATTAGTTCTGATCCTTATAAAAGTGTTGAAATGAAACGAAAAAGTAGACCTAGTGTGTTGATTTAATACATCTTTGAAATTATATTATTTCCTGGAAATGACACAGCATATTAAAAATATTAGTGAAGCTGTGTTCTCTTCCAAGGAAATTAATAAAACGTGCATCTGCACATCGTGCAGATTTCACTTCTGCTGCCCTGAATCTTCACAGTTGCAGACATTGCGTGGTTCCCAAGGTGTGGTTGTAGGGAGCGAGGAGTCCAATTTCTACCTCCACCAGTACTATTTAAAGGTCTTTTCCAACCATTTTTATTCTTTAATAATTCTACGACTGTTTTTTTTCATCCTATGTGCTTTAATGTCAAAATGATCTTAAACCAAAGTTCAAAACATCAGTCTAACTGTGCTGACTTAAGTAGGAAGGGATGCATAGATAGAAAGATATGAAGGAGCAGACCTTTGCCTGAAGAAAACCTACAGGATTCATATCCAAGCATCATGAATAAAATCGCATAAGATAAAGGAAAGAGTTTTCAGGAAGGAAAAGACATGCCAGTTCATGGGGCATTCGGGCCATTGGAGGTACCAAGAGAACTGAGAACACAGCATTTAGTTAGTCTGGAATTTTCTCTAGATAGAAAATACACAGTGGGAAAACAAATATAAAATCTTCATCAGGATAAAATTCTTCAGCCTAAGATAAGTTTTCCATCACAAATAAGCCAGCATGGAACCATTTATTTCAAAGTAAAGCAAGCTTGTAGTGATCATCTTTGGTGTACCTTTTCTTCTCCCTCAAACTGAAATAATTCACTTTTTTTCCCCAGATAGACAAGAGAGAAAACTAAAGAAAAAAAAGTTATATCTTGATTTTAAGGTTTCCAGTAATTTGTGACATTTGACAGAACTCAGCAAGGGAAAGACTGGAAAGCTTCTGGGGATTAATGATGCTTTTGTCAAGTGATGGATTCTCTTGGCCTAGAAACCTGACTTTCTGCATTCTATCAAGATCAGAGCAGTTTTTAAGCTGTTTAAGTTGTGATTATTTTCTTACATCTCTTTTCTTGAAAACTAATTGTAGATGTGAATTTTAGGTTTTTAAATAATTCATAAAAACTTAAATCCAGGGGAAAGTGGCAAAGGTATACAAGAACCTAGGGAAGTACAAAGAAAAGGGTCAAGTCAGCTGCAGTTATCTGAGTGCTCCTCTTATTCCTGAAGTACTTAATTAGGCCTGTCTGACAGTTTGGCCTTGGGTTGATTTTTTCTTTCAAGAGAGCTGTTGACCTGATGGTGTATTAAAACACACTGGGCTGTAGCTTCGAAATGATTACTAAAAACATTTGTAAATGCTGTTATTTTGGCAATGCAAGCTAGGTTGTGAAACTCATGCATTTATAATTGTTTTGGTTTTTTTTTTCGTGCTACTGAATAGCTTTTTAGCTCTACCAATTACACAGATCAGCCAGACAACTTCGTTTAATGTAGGCAACAAAATGCCCAGAAGATCCTTATCTATGAAAACAAGAACATCCACAAGTATTGGAAGCTTTCCCAACCAGACAATTAATTGAACTAATTCAATGAAGCCTTTATAAAATAGTTTATAGCTTCTGGAATTATTTCTGAGCTTACAGGAGAGTTTTAAAGATTATGCACTCCAAACTTCTAGATCAATTATTTTACAGAAGGAGTAGATTTCTTGTCTTAAAATGTGTCTTTATGCTGATCTACATTTTTTTTCTAATATAAGCTATTTTTGCAGGACTAATTAGTCACATATGCCCTGGAGAAAATTCTGTCTATTGATTTGTCCTCTTCTAAGGATAAAAGGAAGAATTTTTACACTTTTAGTCACAGGAACAAAGTCATCCTCTATGAAGATAAGGAATTAGCAGGAAGAACAGAACAGTAATAATAATAAAAATAAAAACACATTCAATAGAGCTGTAGCAGGAGGACAGCTATAGCAGAAAGATGTTTTGTCTTTGTCTTCTTCTGCAGTCCAAGGTTTTGCCACTGTGAGCTGCTCAAATGAGCATTCCTATGGCTACTAACACTTCCCTCCTCTTAATAATTTGGATGCAACTTCTTTCCTCTCCCTCCTCAGCATGGTACCGAGCAGGTTCCTGTTTTATATGTTGTTATTGAAAGGGAGGCTGTCAGAGTTGACAGTTCTGAAATATCCATCTGGCTCCTTAAATGCTATCATGTCTCTTTTGTTTTCCCAAGTCTCCGATGAGGAGATGTTTGTCACTTAATTGCTGCCGAGGATCACAGATGATGGTTTATAGGTTTAGGCAAATTGCAGGCAGCACTTTGTTAACAAACGGTAGAGCACAATGGTACTTCATAATTATCCTATAGAGCTCAATTGGCCCTTAACGGCACCTGCATGTACAGCATCAGGGAGCCTTGTTTCAACACAAAAGCTCCTTCTTGTTAATTAACCTGTGTGCACTTGTTACAAATGAAACCTATTTGTTTCCACTTAATATATTTGCAGCTAGTTTAAATATTCATTTATTATTATGCTTGTTAAGTGAGGAGTGGAGGAGAAGAGTTTGGATCACTTTCATTAGTATGCATTGAGCTTAAAAGAGGTAGCAAATAGACCAATATGTCAAGTGTGCTCCTTTGTGCTTTCCTTCTTCCTGCTCTGTAGGCCCCCAAATTAGGCTAACAAAGATGTATACCCATTGCTGATTGAAATAATACAAAAGGAATGGGAAGTATGGGAGGCTCTGTGAAAAATCAACAATTTCTGTGAAAGAGGCTTTGTACCAAATGACAAATAAAATTCACTCTTGGTGAAAGAAAAAACCTTTTACTGCATATTTAAAATGAGTATGTAGACACATACACACACTGCTTTTATTTGTACGGAAAAGCTCTGAAAAAAAAATTGAATCCAGGGCATTTAAATATTCTACCTTTATTTATACTGCATTAGCATGTATACCTTTTAATCTTTAACCAAAGAACTTCCATTTTTACCTTTGTGAGCAGAGTTATCTCTGCTCTTTATCAGATAAAAATTAGATAGAGCTGATAAAATTATTGTAAGTTTATTATAGGTCATTATAAGTACATATAAAAGGGTATCAAAGATATATAGAGGGCTCAAAGATATATAGATTAATAAAGATGTATAGATTAATAAAAATGTTTTGTGTTGGTCTTGCTGTTGTTGTTACCATGTATTTTACTAAAGAATACTCTAAATGCTTTTATTCCTGGCAATGAGGAGGAAAAGTTTTCTCAGATACCGATTTTGATTATTAGATCTTTTTAGGTCACTTTGTGGTCTGAGGGTTTCCAGAATTCTTCTTGATGAGTAATCCCACAAATAGCATAAATTGCAGATGAGCTGTAGCTGAGCAGTGAGAAAAGGCCTCTGTTTACCCTTGCTTCTCTTGCTTCTTGCTTGACTTTTTTGACAGAAAAGTTATTTCTGATGTATACTTCTGTGAGGAAATTTTATCCAATAGAACACAGCTCCTTCTGAAAGGAAACACAAAGGACAGTGATCGATTCTTGATTAGTCAGTTTGAATCCTGAATAATTCCATTTTCTTCAAAGTGATTTACACCAGCAGTGCTGATAGTAAGATGAAATCCAGAGGCTTCACTCCTTTCCACCTCAGTGTTAACATACAAGCATAATAAAGCTATATTAAAAGGGAAAGGCACAAAGTAAAATAAGGCTGCAGATCAGTTCTTTTAAGAGCACACTGAAAACTGTCCAAAAGACATTTACCTATTGATGTAAGATGCATTCCAACAGCTGCTAATCAATTGATTAGATTCTTCTGTTTTAAAATTGGTCAAATAATGCATTTTAGAATAGGTCAATACTGCCTCCTACATAGAGTAATATATCTAATTTGATTCAATTCCTCATGATCATATATTCTAGGGCATTTTATTTAAAATTTCAACTTGCCAGGGGGAATTAATAACACTGAGTAAATTCCAAATTACCAGTATGATGCATGCTTAGAAGTGATATAGCTCAGTATAACTCAACTGTGAAAGCAAACTGTGTAGTTAATCTGTGTGCGTGCGTGGAGGATAGTAAGCATATATATCTATGTATATATGTACACATATATTCATATATATACACATATGCATATCGAAACATATAAAAACGGATAAATACACATTTTTTTAGAAGGGAATTCAATGTTTAGGTGAAACGCCAGGATGAGAATCAAAGTGGTAGAAAACCATCCTGGTCACAGGAGAAGAATCATGTAGTTTGTAGCAGAAGAAGCTTCAGCATGTCACCTTTCTGAAACACCTCACTTCTTGTATAGCAAGACTTTATTTACAAATGTTTGTATTGTATCAGATCTGTATTCTCTTCCCAAAGTCATTTTATTGCTGAGGCTGCCAATACACAAGCAGCAGTGGCCTCCATGTTGTATATATATCATAATATATAAGCAGCAGTGGTTTCTATGTTGTATGTGTATGATACAATCTAAAGATGGTGCTAAGTCAGCAGTCACTTTTGGTTATTACCAGTTCATAGCGGATTTAAACAGTGATCTTGAAGTAAAAGCGCTTATCGGATCAAAGAAACTTCAGAGACCTAATGAACTCTCATTAAAATATCTTCCATCATCCAGAGTTCCAAATCTTTGCAAGTCTCTGGGACGAATCCTTCAGTTATATCCAGAGCAGGTGGGATGCAGAGCCATCACTTGTGCAACTTAACTGCTTTTTTTTTTGTGTGTGTGATATTCTCATGCCTCCTGGCAATTTCCATTGCCACAAAAGCACAGAGGACCCCACTGCACCCAGCATCTGTGGAGCCTTTAATAGTCCAAATATAATGGCTGTCAGTGTTACAGCAAGCTCTGCTTTAAACTCTTTTCATCTCTCCCAAGTGCATCCTACTAGCAAGAGGTTTGACGACTCCTCTCAAGATATAATTGCACAGTTCCTAGACTAGATCATTAGGCTATCATCTTCTGTTTATCACCTGTAAAAAAGCAGCCAACCCAAATGTATTAGGCACCTGCAAGGCCACTTTTTCAAAATAGTGCATTATTTATTCATCCCAAAGTACACAGTGTTTGAGAAGGGAGATAAAACAGCGGAAGACCTATTTCTTACTCTTACTTGTGAGTATTGTTAACCATTTTTAGGATGGTCACCCCTTTCTTCAGGTGGGACAGAGAGCTGACACCTTCACAACTTCCTTTTACTGCCTCCCAGCAGCACCTTTTCCTTCCAGGGATTTTCTTTATGATTTAATTTTCTTTTCTCTCTGGGTTTGGCCAGGGAAGATACACCTGTTAGGCTGATTGGAGACAGGCAGGTGAATGTCTCACAATTAATAGCTTCTCGCATCCTTTCTTGTCACTTCACATATCTCTGGAGATACCTCATCTCTGTCATTGTTTTGTTTCTAGCTTGTTTTTTTCCTCGCAGCCTCTTTGATTTAATTCTCTGTAGTCAAGTAGAATAATATCAAGCTAGAAAGGTACATACTACATTCACAGAAAATAATGCTGCTATCTCCCTTGTTAGCCTCAGTAAAGTTTATGACTCAGGAGATGAAGGAAATGGGAAATGCTTACAATAACAAGTGTGTTCCAAAAGAAGATTTTTTATAAGGTAAGAGCTTGTTAAGGAATTATCTCCTGTCCCCTAAGCAGATCACTGATATGCCTACCACTAGTGGCAATGCAAGCCAGGTATGATTTTTCCTCTCTCCAGCTTCAGAACTTCTAGCCCTGCACTTGTTCTCAGTTTGCACATACCAAGCTTTCTCTACGGCCGTCAGTAGCCTTTTGCTCACCTTAGCTTTTTAGTTTCAGATGTATGGCACTTGGAGCATTTCCACCACCCTTACATGTAGCCAGCAATGAGATCTATTACAAGTGCAGTCCCTGGGTCGAGGGGTCTGTTCTGCTGTGGTCAACCTCATCACTTCTCCTATTTCATCTATGCAATTTCTCTTTTTGCCAGCCTTCTTTTCTTGTTAGGAAAGGCATATACTGCATATTATCTACATAAAGCATTTTTCAGCCTTCTTTCTGTAGAGGCTGCCCAGCTGCTACACAATAAGGAAGAGTATCATGTATGTTATTGATGTCACTGTAGTGCTTCATCACAGGCATAAGTCATAAAGAGGAGGGAAGAGTGATAAAATACCACATATCCTGTTGTGTGCTGGCTTCCTGACAACTTACACAGCCCTTAGTTTCATTTGATGCAGCACATATTCAGGAATCAAATGTCTACTGTAATAACATACCACCACAACTCAGCTGAAAGAGACTTTGCATAGGCAAAAGACAGTCACATCACAAATACTAGATTTTGCCGGCACAATGGGAGACATGCTCCATCTTCTTGCAAAACTAAAGGGCATCACGAATTCCTGGATAGGAAAAATACCTCTTGTTTTTCTACACAGTCAATGAACATGAACAGGAATTTATATTGAGCATGTGCATCTCTGACTACTAGAGATGGACTTCTGAAGAGAAATACTTTTTTCACTAAGCAGCACTTTGCCCTAACTGATTAATCTAAAATCCTTGGAAGAGGAGCATGTTTTATATGCTTGCAGCTCAAGTGCCCTGCACAGAAAACAGATAATATCCATCAGAATTCACTACCAGAAATCTTTCCATATCTAGATGACTGTGCATTTCTTTCCCAAGAGCAGTCTTTCTTGCAAGATGTCTTCATGCTGCAGCTTTCCATCTCAGTGGTAGAAGACCTACTTTAAAGAAGACGTGGGTTTAACACCCCCTCCACTGGCAGTAGTTCAAATCCACAGCTTCCAGCTCTCAGAGGAATCTCTAATCAATGAGTAACCATCTGTTTGGGGTTAGGGGAAGAGAGCTCGCTCCACCTCTCTTGCTGGTGTCCTCCTACTATGTCCTCCTACTACACAGAAAGAAGATGTCACGATTAATTGGGCTCAGTAGTTAAATCACTCATCTGAGAATAAGGAGATTTTGGCTCTTATTGCTTGTCCAAAGGTCGCTCAGCAGTAAATAAAATGCACTTCACCAAAATGGACTTTCATATCTATAGTAAGCTAGTAACCATAAGCATGAGGAACTCTGGATAAGCATCTACAGATGTGAATTATGTATGTATGTGTATGGATATGTACACAAAAGAAATTAGTTCCCTGAAAACCATCTGCTGTATTGAAATTAGAACCAATAGCTAATTCAATTAAAAAATGTGGAAAAGGCTTCTTTTTTATCAGAGAATTTCACTTTAAAAATCCATGTTTTTGTAAAACAAAGAAGCCAAACACAGAAGTAAAAGCATCAGCTTTTAAAAGCTTAAATTAAATAATATTTTCCAATAGCTAGAGGAAAGTAAATTTTTGGGGAAAATATAAGAAAAACTTATTTTTGTCCAAGATATTTTGTATAAAGATGTATAGGTATATGAGTATGTGTTTTAGAAGTATCATCATTCATTCAAGCGAGTGTCAGACAATTAGCCATCTTGTACCTTACAAGAATGTGGGAAATGTGACATCAGTTGAAATTGGGACACATTCTTCTCTGTAAGAAGCCAGTGCTGATCTGCCTTTCTGCCTACAAATTCCTATAGATAAAACATTCAGAAATGTCAAACATAGGCTTTAATCTATGATACCTGACTAACTGTGTTGTCTAATTAGGTAACTCTCCAAGAAAGACACCCAAATGAAAATCCTTGATTTTGAAACAAATATGCATATTCTAACTGGAAAAAAAAATGGTTCTAACTTGCCTAGTTTTATCTGGTGATCATAAACCTCATTTCTATGTATTAACCCACCATAATGGAGGTTTTGTTAACCCTTTGGACAGCCAAGAGCCGTGAGTATCTGTGTGGACTGTCACATCAACAAGCACATTACAAGCACAGATTCGTTTTCTTCAGTTTGTTAAGTGGCTAATTATAAAGGTTCACAACAGAATTGACACGAGGGAAGGAGAGCGCCACACTTCTATCGGCAGCCCCATGAGACCTGTGCAAGTGTCGTTTGTAAAACCGAGTGCAAAATTAAACAATGGCAGTAATAAGGGCTAGGAACTGGTGGATAATGAAAGAAAACTTCCTGTGTAGATGCAAAGCAGCCACTAAATGGGTTGTTTTTATGTTTGACAACAAGGCCCTTATGTAACTCTTCATGAATTCAGAGTCTGCCATTACGGTAATATTCCTAGACTAGACTAGATGGTAACAAGCTAAATAAAATGAGTACTATTTATTTTGTGTTGGTTGCTGTGACTTCCAATTTCATTTTCATATCATAGTATATCAATAAGATTTTCTTAAACAGAGAATGGTATATGCACTGCTTCCTAAAGAAGATATTTAGGAATTTGCTAGTAGATACAACTATCTGCAAATAGTTACAGATATAGCACTACAAAATGAGCAATGTTTTATTTTAAGAACACATGCAATCAATACGTTAACAAATCATTTATTATATCTACAGTCATCAACTCTTTATTATGAATACTTGAATTTAAACTAAAGAATAAATTTTAAATAAAGCTTTTTCCTTGCCTGCAAGATTTATATACAACAAATTGGACTTAGTTTATTTTGTCAGTTTAAGTATTTAATGAAATTGAATGAAACTCTTTTCTGTGCATGTGCTGTTTCTCCATTTCCTCATAATACAGCTACTCTGTGCATAGTGTTTGCATCATTATGTAAGACATTTGCAAATATGTATGATGTGTTTGCCTATGGGAAAACCCTCTGTTCTAATGTATTCATGAAAGATGAATTAACAGTGCTTTAGGTATGATAAAGAGATTCACAGTGTAGTCTATTATAATGCTGATATTAAAAAGCAAGCTCATCATTTAATAAGAAAAATGTTAATCTTTTACAATGATGCCAATATGTTTTATTTCTGAGAATGTCTTCCTTCCACCAGGATATTCTGATTAATTATAATTTTTATCTGTAATTTGTGGTAGTCTGATATGTAGAAAATAGTCAGGAGCCTCTTGTACCCCTTTATACAAAAAGAATCCTTAGCAGAAATATTTTTTTGTGTCTGTTTTCTTCCTTCTAAATTTCTTTCTTCCCTGGTCTTCCCTCTCCTTCTCTGCTCCATAGCATAGACTTCAAACTTATCTCTTCTAGGATGCAGATACGATATGTCAACCATTACATATATATATGCATATACATATATATTCACATTTATGAAACATTTTTCTTTAGGAAGATGCGGTCTCTGATTTTTTCTAGATCCAAACTTTGGCATTTTCTGGCCATCTGATTAGATATGTGATCCCAGACTACAGAAGTTTCCTCTTCCATTCTCCTTTAGCACTTCACTGGCAGAGATACTGGTTTCTTGGCATTTGCCTATTTTGTTGTATTGCCCTTGAGGTTGCTTTGGGGACCAAGCTCTTGGATTGTCTCCTTATCTTGGTTTGTAGACCCCAGTCTTTAGAAGAACACTGCCCACACTAGGAAGGGGGATGACTCAATTTCAAACACATCCTCACAGACAACACAGAAGCCGTTAGCTTCTGCTGCTCAACTCTGAGAACAGAGATTCAAAGCAAACAGAGCTAGTGAACAAGTTCTGAAGTTGTTCAAGAGGACATGAGTGGGATGATAGGATACAAAGACTACAAAGAAGAATTATTCCAGGCACGGACAGACAAAACCCCCCAAAACTGGATAGTTCTTTGTCTATTCTCAAAACATGTAGGGTCTTTTTTTTTTTTGTCCATCCTTTTCTGTGAATATCTCACTGTTGACTTCTAAAAGATTCCTGCTATTTTATCTCTATATCCAGTCTTTCTCATTACAGTATTTGACATTTCTCATTCACTTATTTGTAATTTCTTGTAAACTACACCAATTTCCTGCTCATATTCCCCTCATCAGGAACAACAGTCACCTAGAACAGCTTCCATGAAATTGCCCTGCAGTTAAATACATTTTCTCATTGAGGCAGAAGGATTTTGTAAAAAAATTCTAACTGCTACTGATATGATTGACCTTTTTGCTATTAATAGATTCAGATTTGCACTATGTAGTTAAGGTAAAACAGAATCAAGGCCTTGTACTGCAGCCAAAGCAAAGCGTTTCCAACTCGCATACTTTTGAGTTAAACTGAGGAGGGATCTAAGTTTTCTCTGGCAGAAAACAATCTAGCAAACAAAGAATGATATAGAAACTCTACTTAAACATTTATTCCGTTCATAAGTTTCTGAAAATATGAAGAACTCTAGCTTTTTTGTCCCCTCAAGACCCTGACAAACTTTAAAAATGTCAGTCTGCATTTGTTCTTCCTTAAACCATGGTTGTTGTTCCAGAAAAAGGAGTACATTGTGCATCATAAGCATATTGACCCCAAATGATTTTAAAGAAAATATAGCAAGAAGAAACAGTGGGTCCTTTATTATGTTGTTTTCTTTGTTGTTATATTTTCCTATTTATTATCTATCCCTGCCTTTTTCCTGCTGGTTCTTGTCACTCAGCTCTCTCAGACACATCAGTATGTTGTCCTCAGCTCTCCTGGGTATTAATGACTGAAGCTCCTCACAGTTTGGAGGTTCCTTTGGTTCTTAATGCTACCACCTTTCCTGATAGACATACTTTTGTTTTCTAGACCTACTTGAAATACCTTGCTTGTTTGTTAAGGGAGAAAGTGCTGGTAAACATATAAGCAGCCAAAGAGCTGACTGACTTTTAAGGAGCCAAGACACCTTAACTCCTACTAAAGCATGTTTTATTTTTATCCAAAGGTCATTTTCCTCTTAAAACACAAAGTCAATATAATATCTCAGCCTGAGTTTAGATATCAAATTCTAGGTAATAAAATATTACATCTTTTATTTGTGTATTAGGAAGGTTTTTCTTGCCTGATCTCTTGTCAAATATTTAAAGGAAGCTATTGGAAGAGATAGAATTACTGTCAAAATTTAGTGTAACAAATTTTTCTTTTCCTATTAAATTGAGAATCACCTAAGGAAAAAAGATTGAAACCAGTTCTTCATTAAAAGCCTACACTAACAAGATTTCTAGTCCTATTCTGCAAATTAAAATTGTAATTATCTGTTCTAAAGTAAGAGTCAGAAATCCTCAGCTTCCAAAACATTTAGGGCAGATTAATTTTTTTTGTAAAAAAAATAGCTATAGATTGTATATTTATATATATAGAGAGACTGCATATAGCGTATACATAGTTTACATATATATATATGGACTATATCATAAATTCAAGTGATTAAAAATCCCAATCATAGAAGGACAATGTTTTAATTACATGGTGAAATTTATTTAATATAATCCACATTTACCTATTTTTTTAAAAAAATAAACACATAATTAACATAAAAGCTTAAAGGCCAGTCACTAGGAGATCATTCTCAATTGCATGAGCAATGTAACTAATTACACTTTCATGGGCATGTCTGACACATGACTGTAATTTGATATCTGCCTAGCCATGTACAAATAGAGCTCCAATAAAATCATTTTAGTTGAATGCACAAACTTGACAACTATATAATCACTTCTGCACAAAGTCCAGGCATCGCAGAGCTTTAAGAGCTGGGGACACACATTTTTGGCTAGCCAAGATTTTGTATAGAGGAATATTTACTGCTTGAAGTTAGATGGACTTGTTTCAGTTTTGTATACGTATTCTCCAAAAACTGCTTTGTACTTTGGAAGGTAAAATATCATCAAAATTGATAAATCTTTTATTAAAAATAAATTCTAAATATTCTCTGAATAGCTTTTGAAATTGTTCTTTATGGCTTTTGTTTTGATTCTTTTTCTCTCGCAAAATGTCAATGTCTATGCTACCCATTTTAAATTTTAAGCCTAACGATGCTTCTTCCCTTGTAAGAACCGAACTATTATTAAGGGATTGAAGTTTTCTGGTGAATAAAGCAGCCCAACTGCTTTTCATGACAAAGTTGGTAATTAGAAGGCCAATTTAATGGTGAATCAGGCAGAAATATTCAAAGCATGACAAATGACTTTAATAATGCAGCTTGCAATGCTTGAACAGAAATAAATTTCACTTCTGAAACTCTCGCCTTTTTCTGCCTGCCTGGAAGATAAAACTGTCCAGGAGGTATTTTGTACCCTTTATTCAGTAAAGCTTTTACTAGAACTTAAGCAGGCCAAATAGCTTGCAAATGCAAAAACATCATTCAAGTTCTTACGATTTTTTTTCCTGAAGGTAGGTTGTGTGGAGAATTTTGTATAAGTCAAAGATTTATTTTTTGTCCATCCTCCTTAACCACTGCAAAAGTGCTTTATTGTTATATCTCTGAGTTGAAGCATTAGCGGTAGTCTATATTGGCTTCAAAACTGAAAGCTAATTTCAGTGTTTGTCATAAGTTTGTTAAGACCACATGCATTCCACAGTTTGAAAAATTTCATTATTCTGTCCATGCTGGGGCTTTGTAATTGGATAGTAAGGATGTTCAAAGACTAATTTAGTGAATTGCACAATATTTTAAATGGAATTATGCAGGTTTATGGGGCCTCAGGGGATTGAGCTAGGAGCCTCTTGAGAAAATCTGTTTATCAGTAAATGATATTAGCAGCTTTCACCTAGCTTTTGTCTTCATTAAATTGCTGCTCTCCCAATTGAGGGTCACATCTGAGGCCTGCTTTGATAATTTGTCATTATTGTCTTGTTTATTGGAGCATAAAGTTGATACAGCAAAGGTTGTGAAGTTTATACACAATGTAGTAGGGTTTTTTCCTACCAACCTTACCAACCCTTTATCATAGCAAAATATATCAGGATGGAAGTAATTGTAACTTGCTCAGGATTCTAATACATACTAAATCAGCAACCTTACATGCTAATTTCCTAATATTTTCTATGAGAAAATTTAATCTTACACTACAAATTATTTCAAATAATATTTTCTTTAAGGCACTTCTGACATTTTAAACTGATTTTTTTGATATCAGCACAGTACACATTTTTGATTCTCCATTAGAAAAAAAATAAATAGGATAAAAATAAGCAGGATATGCTAATACAAGAAAGTTTATACAGATTGAGAGACTACTGAACAAGTTTGGAAATAATTAAACTTTTGTCAAGTGTTCTGCTTCTGAATACCCTTTCACATTATATTTAAGTTAGAGATCATATACTTCTTATTCCGTGTATGAATTAGGTTTATTTAAATGACTTGAAAAGGCTACGCAGTCCGCTACATTGATATTGTTAAAGCTTAAGCTATCCTGAAGATTAACCTGGCTGTGAAATAGTCCTGTTGTCCTGTTCTTGCATTTTACATGTTTTTCCCTAGTAAAAGTGTAAGTTGTAACTTCTGAATTGAAAATTAGTCATTTTTATATCTAAAATAATTCAGTGTGGGGCAATGATTATTAGTAAGTTTAATTGTTTCTCTTAAAAAAGTCACTTTTTAAAATTATCTAAAATTATCTATATGGGCTTAGATTTTTTACTAAAAAATACTCTTTGGCCTAGCATTAATTCGCAACATTCTGCGTTGCTGGATTCAGGTGCCAAAATGAAATCAGGGCCGAACTCTGGTCCCTACTTCTGATGAAGGGAAATCCTTTAGCCTAAAAGGTTAAGAAAGATCTATCTGGGAGCCTGGGGGGTATTACAAAAAGGCCTAGGCAGTTATTACTATGCTGAGGACTGCCACTCCAGCCTCCAGATCAGCCTCCTTCCTTGCTGTATGCAAACACATCAGTCTTCTTAGCACTCTTCTCCTCCCATCCCTCCTTCTCTCCATGTACTAATCTCCTTCCGATCAGGACAAGTTTTCTCCTTTACATGTGATTTTTACTTTCCCGTATCACGTCAATCCCTTTCTCTAACTGAACTCATTTTGACTTTCAGGTCTCTGTTTTCTTTGCCGTATTCATTCCCTCTTTTCTACTCACTTTGCATATCATTCAAGAAAGTAATATCTTTAGTGGGGCTAATATACTTTTAACAGAGAAAGAAAAGTAAAGATCCTAGCTAAAAGCATAGCTTCAATGAGTAATTCACAAGTATTTTTAGTTATTCTTTATGCTGCTGGATGCAGTTTTCCATTTAAAATACTTTTCTTTAGGTGGAAATGATGACTATAATTCTTGCTTAGTCTTTCCATTTCATGCTTTCTTGTTGTCAAAGGATCAGTCTAAAGAGCAAAGGAACTACTTAAATTTCATTTTCAAGTCTCAACTCCAAGATGTGTCTTGAGTTGTCATTATAAACAGGAAATATCTTGTTACTAAGCAGCAAGAACATGAACTATATCCAGAAAAAAAATTTACTGTGGATGTTGATTTCATAAGGAGGTATTTTGATACAGATGCCATTAAAAAATGGAGACAATCCAATCCTTTCATTATTGCTTTCTTGTTTTGGGATCTGAGTAGAACTAGTCCATGTGATCCACACTCTTGCATCTTTTCAAAGACATTTGTCTCTCTCCAGTGACTGCATGAGGAACTGCAGCACATGCTGTTTCACCAGTCAGTAGGTACCAAACATTTAGAAGGGGATTTGGTGATCCATGCCCTCCACACTGTTTCCACAGCCTTGCATTTCCTCAGAGACCTCAAGAGCTTCTTCTCTAGTCTTTTTTTCTTGTTGAGGTATCAGCTTCAGAATAGAGGACAGCAAACAAGATGGACCTCTGTACCCAATAAATGTTTACGCATTATGCGTTAAAAATCATTGTATAAATAGCCATGGGCATGGTAGCCTAGAGAAGCCTAATCCTTTTCCCCCTATGTTGCTTCCATGCTGTCATCCCTGGTCACAGATTTATGCTCCCTCACATCTGAAGACAGATTGACATGCACTTTAAGTGTTCATGAATCTTGCACATTTGGTGCAAGATTCTACACCAGGTGGTAGTTTCAGCAGAAGCCAGGGGAGTGGGGAGCTGAGGAGATCCCAGAGTCCAGATCTTCTTTGGATGGATGAGTATCCCAGCGCACAGGTTGAAGCTTCCTCCACTAGGAGGGAAAGAACCACCAACTATCACTCCCCCAAAGAACTTAAGTGATGCAGGACAAGGACAAGACAGCTGTGCCAGATGTCTTAATTCAATACTTTGTGTAGGTGCCTTATTTAATGGATTTACAGGATTTCAGATATTTCCTTCCCTTTCATACATCTTCTTGGCTATTTTAGACACTGCACTCCCCCTCTCTTCCCATCTCCTCTTCCAAAATGCTGCTGTTGAGAATCCTAACTCCAGGAAATTAGTATTTCCCACTCCCTAGGTAGAAAACTTGAAGCATAACCCTTTTCTGTGAGTAATCTGCAGGGAGATGGTATATGGAAAATAAGCATGGTGACATTTAGCATGACACCATTCCAATCTTTTTGCAGATCTAGTCCTCACTGAACTTACAGCATGACAGTAACTCAGACACATTCAGCAACTGCTAATCAAAATCTTGTTATCAAAAGGAATATTTGACCCTGAGAGTCAAAATGTCTTCTAAATGACACCTTAGGCTTAACATCTATGCCACAGTCAGAGCTATAACAGAAGTTCATATAAGAAATAGATACCTGTGTTAGATAGACAAGGCTATGACTTGTTATGGCAGAAGGGACTTCAGTGCCATGTCCTAACGAACTGGAGCCAATTCCTAGCATCTAATTTTTCCTGTGCTGCCATAATCTTAATTTAAATTGATCAGTTAAAAGGCATTTCAGATGTTAGTAGGGAGAAAGTCTGTATGTGGCGCCATTCTAATAAATCCATCTGCCAGGTCTCATAAATGTGTGGGTAGCATGGACAGTTGAGAAGAAAAAACAGCTTTTTTTAGTGCTGCAAATAGAGTGAATGTGCAACCAAGATTATAGCTATACAAGGTTTCATTTCAGTGAAACCTTAATGATTTTGTAGAAGTGAAAAAGACAAAGGGTTATAGTCACCTTGTGCCATCTTCCTGACACCGTCTTCTCTGGAAATTAATTAGTTTGGTAGTAATTAATAGGTGAAATAGTCCTGAAAAGGTAACTATCTACCCACATTAAATAAAGAAGCAGACATAATGGCCAGTTAGGCATACCTAATTTTTAGATCGTTGCAAAAGATGTACAAAATATTCACTAAGTTTCTTGAACAGTTTGAACAAAAAACAGATCTCACATATAGCTGAAATTAAAATTATGTCTATTTTGTCTATCATTTTCATGAGAGGACTCTCATGAGCATGAACATGAGATTGCATATGTCAGAATGCCTTGTTACACAATAGCACAGAAATCCATGTTTGGGTTTTCAGCAAAAATTCACTTTAAATTTTATTGTCTAATTAAAATTCAGCTAAAGTATATTTTATGTATATTTTGTCTGCATAAAAAAAATTCTTCCCACTAAATAAATTTACAAGTAGAAACAAAACACATTAGATTATCTGCAAATGTTATAGACAGATGCATATTAGGGCACGTACTAAGGCATAGATTAAAAAAGAATGTACAGTTCTTACTATTGTTTTGAGAAAATGAAAATATTGAAGGGGGTTTATCACACAGGCCAATGTAAAAGTATAAATCTGTGGCTCACAGCTGCAATGGGTGCGCAGCTCATCCATTGTGAGTACAAGGACACACACTAGTTCTCCATGTTAATCTCCTCTGTGTTTATATATGTATTTTCATTCTCAGGGGACATCAAAATGGTAATGATTTCCTATTTTTGTAAACAAATGGAAATACAGCCTTTCATGACAGCTGTTACTTCAAAAATGTTCTAAAATATTTATGCAAATTACAGCTTATAAAATCTTCTCACTGAAGGTGTTTTCCCTTTTTGAGAAAGCCTCTGTCAATTAAGGAAAAGAAAAAAGTATCAGAGCCTTACGTGTTATTGTTTAGGCCACAACAAAGACAGCTGTATATACCCTTATTGTGAGTCTCTTTTATCCGAGCAACCTTGCTTAGTAAAATTGGACAATTTATCACCCTGGTGCCTGCAGCACTATGCACTACATGCAAGTGATTAGTTTGCCACTTCAGCTACCAGCTTTGATACAGCACCGAGAAACTGGTAGTCTGAATGAAAAGGTCAGCGTGGAGCTTAAACTAACTCTTGGGGACCAGCTGGCTCAGGGGATTAATAATGGGCTACAGCATCTTTTGCCCATCTCAGCAGGAACTGAAACCTACCAACATCTGCAGACTGTTCCTCAGCGTACACAAAGTGTGTTGTCACATGCATGCAGACACAAAAAATACAAGATATAATGTTGTCCTAATGACCTGAATGGTTAGCGGAGACTCACAAGGGTGAGTCTGCCTGTGACTTCTTGGGTTTACCTCTCTTGCCCTCCTTTAATCATTTAAATGAACAAGGATGATATCTCTAAGTTAGGTACTTAGAGATGGAAAGAAATAATCTGAGTTTATTGCTGTGATTTCTATGCTTGCTCCCAGAAAACCCAAGGATTTACTCAATCTGAAGAACTCAGCCCGCTTTGAGCTCTGAAGACTCTCTTGGTCACTTAGGCTCAGTGGGCAAACCTGTACAACCAGCACTTGGTTAGTGAACAGATAAGCAAATGATTTCAATCTGGAGCCTTGTCTGAGCTGAATATATTCTTCACAAGTCATTGTATCTTTAGGAGTTCTAAGAACCATTTCGTCTCTGAGAATGCAAAAAAAATAAATCATAGGAATAATAACTCTGGTTGTCTTTGAGAGGTAACAATGAAAATATCCTTGACTCCTAAAAGTACCAATTGTTAGGAAAAGAAAACCAGCTAGAAAAAGAAAAAAAGGATTGATACCTAGCTTTGAAATAACTGGAAATGAATACCAATATCATATCCTTGTGTTTTTTTTTTTAAGTTTGGCAAAGGAGTGCATTGTAGAAAAGGGGAACCTTACTTTATCTGAAACAGCAACAGGCCTAGAGTTAATAAATAATAATTATTATTAAAAAAAAAGGAATGAAATGTTTAGCCTACAATTTCTCATAAATATTTGATTCCAGATCTTCCCCAAATATTTTATCTGTTGGAGATTGCTGAGATTTGTGAAGAGTTTTTATAAATAAGAGAGCAGCCAACGGCGTGGAAACAATTTCAGATCTATGCATGTATGGTGGATCCAGGCAGTATTGAGGTTCAGATTTTCACCTGTATTCTGCATTTAACAAATCAAATTCTTAACCCAGTTGCCTTTATAATCAAATGAGAAACATCAGTGACTGATACAGGGGTATCTCTCTGAAGACTTCTTGATTCTATACAAGAATTTAGTCGTTATTTATTCTGCAGGTAAATGAAGACAGGCATCCATGTCAGAAAGCTTTCAGAGAAAGACTGTCTGCTTTTCTGATGAATTGTAGCACTTACTTCAGTGGCAGCAAGGGAATTTAGGCTCTGACTTCAGAACAGTTCTAGCAGATTTCTAACATCTCTGTTACAGCTCAGTTATCTCCGACATGAGGCTGCATCCAACACTAGCTACCTATTTATTGCTGTTTCAAGACACGTTTCTTTCTTAGAAATACAGTTTACATGAGAGAATTTCCCAGCTGTTCAGCAAGAAAGCTGCCTGGCAGTTTAGATTTCTATTCCTAGAATCACTCCTTCCTGTTTCTGTGTATGTACTTGCTGCAAGAGTTTCTTAATTCTATTTCTGAATAACTCTTAACATAAACAGTATCTAGATAGATTCTATACAGTCATCTGATATGGCAGGTTTGAACTTCATTAAACTGTGATGGTACATTGAAAGCTATTTTTCTTTTTTTTTTATGGCATCGTAAACAATGAAGTTTATAATAAATTTTCTCATACCCAAAGTTTCTTTGTGAGATACTGTATATAAAATGCTCACTTCTGTTGCAGATCTTTAATATTTCCATATTTAATTTCATTAGAGCAGGAAATTTCTTTTGAATTCTGCTCTTTAGGAAAAGGAAGCTTTAGCCCCTCAAAGACCCAATAAATTACTAAAGCAGGGCAATTTATGATCTTCCATGTATCTCTGCAAAGAAAATTCTCCCTGCAGGTAAACTCAGTCTGTCTAAGATTCAAAGATATTAGAGGCAATTTTATGAAAGGGATCATTAATTATAGGCCATGAAATTTTAATAGGAGGCTTCTTTTTCCTGGTATCTTGCATGAGCCGAGATCAAAGTAACTCCCATATGTTGACCTAGTAAGCATGTTAACTGAGGAGACCAGCATTGCTGGATGCTTGTCCATCCTTTTTAACCTCAGATAAATCACACAGTAACTTGCTTTAGGAGAGTGTTCATTTCAGTGTCCTATGTGTAATCCTGCAAGATGGATAAATGCTGTTTCTCCCGCTTGAGAAGGCAGAAACGGGCTCCACCAGTCATGGTTGCATATATTTGTCACAATCAGAGCAAGTGTTCCTGATGCCTTGTCAGAAATGACCATATTCATACACTGCTGCTTGCTGCTTGACAAGGCACCTAGACTTACCCAGAATTTTAAAACATATTATTTAATGTTTCCTTTCCACATAACAAACACAAACTACCGTTAATGAACCTGTTAAAATTTGACTGAATTTGACTACTTTCTCCACACATCACAATTTATAAATACTCATATTCAGATGCATACTGTTCCCTTGCATTAAGCTTGAGACTAGAGAGGATTTCCTATTGCTCTGCAGCAATGATCTGCCCTCTTCATTATTTACTACATTCTCATTTTTTATGTCATCTGAAAACTTTATTAGTGATTATTGTGTATTTAATTTATATGCCATTGATAAAAATGTTAAATAAAAGTAAACCCACTGGAACTCAGCTAGAAATGTACCCAGTACAATACTTAGTCATTTACAATTATAACTGGAGCACTATCTAATTGCTACCATGTGATGTATTGTTCTAATTTCATAATCAAAATGTCATGAGTCACCGAGTCAAATGCCTCACAGGAGTTGAAGTGTATTATATTCACACAATTACCTTTAGTAACTAAACTTCTAATTACATTGCAATACCATACCAAGACCAAATTTCCAAAAGTATATATTGATTTCCACTAATTATATCATTGTGCTTTAATTCTTTATTAATCAAATCCAATGTAATCTGTTAACAATGGGACTATTATTATATCATCCATTTACAATAGCTTTCTTCTATGACTTTTAACTCCCAAATAGTTTAAGAATTGTTGAAAGACACCATCTATCCAAGGATTTCCTCTTTTAATCAACCATTAAGTTTTTTCATGCAACTCACCTGCCGATTTAACAGTCTCTAATTCTGGTATCTGTGTTTTAACTGAACTGCTTTTGGACTGATAGATGTCACCGTCCTCTAAAAAGAATATATAATCTGGCTTTTTCTTACCCATAAAGAGGTGCATTTATTGAAAATTTATGACCTTTCTGTGTCACTATTGATATTTGTAGTACTATCCTGCTGATATTATTAGAATTTCTTTGTAGAATTTCTTCGATTGACTTCAAATTTTCCTTTCTTTTGTTAATTCTGCTGTCATGGATTTCCATTGTTTTCTTTTGTTTCCCTTATAAATTTTCTTCAGTTCCTGGCTCTTCATATATATTCAATTCATACTAACATATACATGATAATATACAATATCATGTATATTCAGTTAGTGTTAACTTTTTTCCCCATATATTATATGTACTTGACCTGTACTTTCATGTCCACATATCTCAAAAGCACCTGAAACAAATATCCTTTGAAATTAGTAAAGAAACATAAGAAGAGAGAGATATAGAGAACCAGTAGCCTTTGAAATTGAAATTTGAAATTCTTTGAAATTGCAGTTCATCTCTGTGTGTGTCTGATTTTGGCCCTTATCATCAAATATAAGTTAAGAAAAATATATGCCTTTCATAAGTGTCATATGAGCTCTATATCTGAGGTAGAATTTCCCTCCAGATTTGAAAGAAATTAAACAAGTAGTTAATAAATTATGAGATCTTAAATGTGTATGTCTTCATCAGAATAATAATAAAAAAGGCTAAGATTCCACTGAGCAGAAGTGGAAGAGAGAGAGAGAAACAACATATTTTGTAGGAATCAAATATAAGGTATAACACACAGTACAAAAATTTCACTGAGAAAATGCTGGTTTATTTCACTTGACATAGGTCACTCATCCTCACTTGTTGAGGCCTGATAGGATGAAGGAAAAGAAAATAGTACGGAAAGAACTTAAAGGGACTTTATTTTGGAAAGAAGGATTTCCTGGTATGATGGTCTGGAAATGGGACTTGGCAGTTCCTTGGAACTCACTTTTCAGACTGAGGAACTTTTCCCTTCTGCATCTCTTCCTAGTGTACCTCTTCCACTGCAGCTCTTCCTGGTCCCTGGGGAGGGAACAGTACCCAGTGCTTTCACATTACTGCCATCATGCCATGTAATGCAGATGTACCACACTAGCTAACTCTGACAGAGGCAGAGAGAAGATAAGACACTCAGACCTACTCTATTTATCCACCTCCAAATGTAATTCCTTCAAAAATGATGAACTCCTAAGTAAAAACATCAAATGCTGTCTTCTTTGTTTGCCCAGTTCTGCACCTACAATCTAGGTGTGGAGCTTAGACTTTCCCAAGTCTAATTGTGATAAAAACAGTAGTCAGTCCTCAGCTCCTCCAAAAATCTTCCTCCTCTGGAAAAGTGAAATAACTGTAACACAGTCATGTTTTCACTGTTACTTTCTTCTTCTTTCCCCCTTATAATAAATACTGAAAACTTTGCCGCAGAACAGGACATATCCAAAAGGACAGATGAAGTCGGCCCATGCTCTTTTTCCCCTGTTATTCCTACCTGTCAGGATGTAAGGCTCAACATTCCCCAGACAAATTCAGGTTTAAACCCACATCATGTGGTATCTGAACACTGCATGAACTAAACACTATAGTAATTATTCTAAGGGAGAAAAAAGACTCTCTTTTTCTTGGAATAAGAGTGGTTGTGATTTCTGCTTTCACTGTTGCTAACAGGTAGCAGATGCTTTCAACTGATCAAGCATGAGAGGGCTCTGAAGCATCAACTGGTGAGACTGCAAAGTCTCAAGGGCTTTATAGTACCTGCATGCTCAACTGTGACCAAGCAAAACACTTTAGGCCTCCGAATTAATTCTGTGGTCAAATCACAGGCATGTTTAATATCTCTGTCTGGTAGATTCTGTGCGCTTTTCTGAAGCCCTTTTCAGGTGCTTAATAAATATTCCACTATATTTAAATTGCCCAATTGCTGATTTGTATCTCACCCTTACCAGACCTCTGAAGTCCATTTCTGGAGTCTGGTAGCAAGCCTTTTACTGGATCTGACTTCCATGATACTGTATTCCATGCTGCACTGATCACTGGCTTTGACAGAAAAGCTGCCAGCATTTGCTCAGCAGACACTTCAGCTGAGCTCGCTATAAGTGGATCCTCCAGAGTATTGTATAGCTTCTTTCAAATATAATAATTAGGATTCTTCAGACCAATAGGACAAGCTGATTGCCATTAGCAGTGCCTATTTTCTATTACCATGTGTCAGCTAGTGTTTGTTTTTGCTATTGTAAAAGTAAAGTATGACTGGATTTTCCTCCTCTTTTCATCCTAATGGCTAGCTTTCCTCCTCCGTTTCACAGTTTGCTACAGCTATCTAAAGTTGGGAAATATATAAGGATCAAAGAATCCAGAGCTCTTTGTCAGGAAATGATTTTGTAGAATGTGGGAACTTATCATGCTTTTTAGGGCTTAATAAAGTAGAGGGCTTAGCTTAAGTAGATGATGTAGTACAGCATAGAGCATAGGGCGCGGTGTTTGGAAGATCTTGCGATGTCACGGGAAGTTAGGGGCATAATTAATTAGCTTACTGATAATCTCATGTCCACTAATTGGGCAGTATGTGAGTCTCCTCACTGTACTGGAGTATATATACAAATCGAACGATGCAATAAACGCCATTTGCTGCATCCTCATATTAGTGTCTGTGCTCTCGCTACTCGAATAGAACCCCAGGTCAGTCCAGCTAGCAAACGAGGCTTGCCGACCCCCGTTCGGCAACAGTAGAAGAAAGACAACCTCCTTTACCCAGTTTTACCATATCAGCAGAAAGAAAGTGAAGGACATGTGATTTAGGCCACAACACATCCAGGTTCCCCTGAATCCTAGGATTTGGGGGACTTTCCGGGAGCTATGTCTGTGAACTGGATGTTCTTCCTCTGGAACCCAAGGTACAAATGAGGTTGCTGTAAACTTAAGCTTCGCTTTGATAAATGACAGCGGTGCATAGCTGCTTATACATTGGGATGGGGTCCTATATCCCCTGCCTTAGGTATAACCTCATTACAGCATTATGAGATCTTTATTTATACTCAAAACATATAAGAACAAGAATAAAAGATTACTCTGAACTCTTCCCATCTAACTGACAGTTTGGTGTACAACTCATCACCACCACAGCATCTTCCTGTTGCATTTCACAGAATCACAGAATCACAGAATCTATAAGGTTGGAAGGGACCTCTAGAGATCATCTGGTCCAACCCTCCTGCTCCAGCAGGCACACCTAGAGCAGGTGGCACAGGGTGGCATCCAGGCGGGTTTTGAAGACCTCCAGAGAAGGAGACTCCCACAACCTCCCTGGGCAGTCTGTTCCACTGCTCTGTCACCCTTACAGTAAAGAAGTTCCCCCTCACCTTTAAGCATTTACAAAATGCTTAAAGGCCTTTCATTTCTAGATGACTTAATATGATATTGATCTCTGATTTTTCATATGTTTCACTAAACTGATTGCTGTTTGTCTGTGTTATTAGCAACAACTAGCTTTATTACCTGCTAGCTTTATTACCTGCTAGCTTGTCAGTCATTAGACAAAGAAAATAATCTATTGTCACTTATTTCTTGTTAAACATTACACGCTGGCAATGCTTGGTAAAAACCTTACATTTTTATGATTGTTACTTTGTCTACTTTAATGTACCATATTGAAGCATTTTTCTTGTGCCTCTTTCTTACAGGAAATGAAATTTTTATAATCAGATGAATTTGACGAAAATTAAAAGAGAAAGTGCTATGAACTACATATCTAATGGCACTGCAATAATCAGTATTTCACTAAGCAAAACATGAACATATAAAGATATAAATTTGTCAGCTGCTCAGAAAGATATTTTTTAGTCAGCTAAGGAAAAATATTGCTAAAGAATTATCAAGACATCATTTCAGAGAACTTAGTAAAGAGATTTTCTTCAAATATTTTGAATAAAAAATGAATAGATTTAATAATATGCTAAAATTAAAATTATATAAACTGTAAATGATGACATAGCTGGCTACCTCATTTCCAGAGATCTAGTTATCATTGATATCAATATTTTTCTTGTATGAATCTGTCTCAAATATCACCTCAAAGAGCAGTAAAATTAACAGTGTAAAGTTGTTGTCTCATGAGCATCACATGTAAGGTTGATTCCTCCAGCACATTGAGGAACAGAACAATTTAGCTTAGTTTAAGTAAGTGTGCCAGAGTCTCCTTCTGCCTTTGCTGTGTGGGAAGAAAATGAGCCCTTGGGCTGTGTAGGGCACAACAGACAGAGAATTCATGTCTCCTAACATGCCATGGATGTTTAGGGTTGGGTTTACCATTAAGGCTCACTTTTCTGTCCCTAGAAAGGAAGAAATACTTCTGAGGAGGAGATGATGCATGTTACCACGAAGTAGTTAGTGAAAACAGGACAGAAATAGAGAAATTGGTCCTTGCATTTACCAGCTAGTTACTTACTGACAAATTTCTAGGATTCTGTGATTTCTACAGTCATACTTAATTTCCTCTTAAAAATTAAAAAAAAAAATCTCTGTGTTGATAATCTTGGTATATGAGCAGCTCCATTGACTAGAAAAATTCATTTGTGAAGTAGAGGGAAAACTGATGGGAGATGTAATAATTTTAAACTATATAAAAGACATTGAAAGAAGTCAGGAATTAATAGGCTTAAACTAATGAGATTCCAGTTAGGCATCTGGGAAACATTTCTAACAGTAAAGTGGTGGGTTAAGTAGCCTAGGGAGGCTTAAGAGTTCCAACAATGGAAATTTTTAAGAAGAGATTGAACAAACCTAGGCCAGGATTGGCTTACTTGTGTAACTGAAACTGCCTTGAGGAATCTATTAAATTTTCTTGAATTACAGTCTCCAGTCTGAAAAGTTGTACTGGTACCATAACAGCATCATGATGAGAAGGAACAAGGGAACTGAGACTTATTTGGAGGGGAGAGATTGAAATCATGTGCCCTGCTTCACTTCCCTTCTTTCTACCTGGGTCCTGTCCTTCTACAGCAAAACATCCAAGTGCAGCAAGCCTCTGGAGCAGAAGGCTGGAGAATGGGGCTAGGGCAAACCCAGAGGGACAGACACCGTGGGACCTCTGCAGCAGGACCTCCATCACAAAGTAAGGTGCCAGCATCCCAGGAGCTGGCCAGCACCAAGAGTCTGCTGAAAGAGCGGGAATAGCCTACCCACAGGGCCCAAAACTCATGGGAGAAAATGTTCAGTATTGTTTGGTTTTCTATACTGGAGAAGATTTGTTTGCCCATTGTTTGTTTAGGTGAAATGATCTGTTCTTTATCTCTCCTGGACAACTCTTCCCCACTATCCATGATGGTCATATCTAAGTTCTGAGACTTGAAAAAAAAAAACTCTTTTCCAGATTTGGATGCATGATCTACAACCATGTACTTCATTCAATGACAGGGTGAGACCAAAAAGTTGCACTTTTCCTTCTCGCTTCCTCCAAGCCCTTTGCTTGGGACACTATGGCTCTGGAACTGTTGTGTCCCTCAGAGGGAATTCAGTAAGCTTCGAATTAACACATAGCTACCATCAAAAATCCATCAATTTAACTAAAATAATTTAGTTAAGTTTGTTTTTTTTAAAGTTATTATTAAGAGATTCACATTACCCAGGAAGAAGGTTACTGAAAGATAGTTTGTGTGTTAGAGATCACTAAGTCTAAAGTTTGCTACATTTTCTATTGTTGAAATATATAAAAATTATCACTGAACTTGAAATAATTACCATATAAGCAGAGTATGCATATCTCAGACTAAATTTTTGTTTTCTAAATGCATTCTTTGTTAAAAAAAAATCTCACTCCGTTGCCCAGTAAAATACTTCAAATAGTATAAATTAGTGACATAAAGATATATACATACAACATATATTTGTATAACCTTTGTTTAATAAGTATATATATAACCTGAGGACTCATTAGGAGAGACAGAAAAAAAAATAAAGGTAAACATAAATTAAGAGAAATGGTCAGCCATGGCTGGAACTGTAAAATTTAGAGAAGAGGTAAATTAAATACTGTGGAGTCTGGGAATACTTATTAAGCCATCAGCAGGGAGCAAGATGGTGATGTCACACCTAGCAGAGGGAGGAAGACTCATGTGAAGTTGGATGAGATCCAGTTTGTGCTGTAGATTTATGCAGTTAATTTTGTCCCCTGACTGCATTCAGATGAGCATTTCTCCTCAACATACACCAAGAAAATTGCTGCATTATAGCTATGTTAATGGTAATCAGCATGCTAATGAGCACCAGAAGGTCGTTACAGAAAAGAGAGGTTCAAAGATGTATAACCTAGAGGAGAAGACGAAGTAATTCTTTAGGGAATGCAAGTGCCTTGTTTGTAGGTCATAGATTATTTGTTTTGGTCATATTAGAGGATAGGGAGTTTAAGGACAGAAAAAGATTAAGCCTTTTGAATTTCATAAGTAGCTTAATTTAATAAAATATATGCCTATGAAGTAGACAACAAAACAGCACTGGATTGTTTTTATTCCGTTCTAATGTGTTCTGTGATAGATAATGTACAAGTATACTTTGTCTTATAAAACATGAATCTAACACTTACTCATGGTTAAAATCACGTCAGAACAAAACTATACTGGCAGGATTTTGTATTTTCCTAATGATGTAGAGTAAAGGAGGCTTTCAAAAAAGAAAATCAGAGTATGTATGTCAAAATAGGAAAAGAAAGAGCAAAGTGAGTAAAATGAAGGGGAAATAAAAAGGTGTGTTTTTAAGAGATGTCAACAAGATAAAAGAAACCATGCAAAATAGTTACAAAATTAGTATGAAGTGGCACATCAGCTAAATAATCATAGGGAACATGCAAAATACTAAATTGATAAATATCTTTCTATGTAAATGTCTATTTCTGTTTGAAAAGGTTTGTGATGAGCTCAGTGTTACTCAGAAAAAAAATCAAAACCAAAAGCACACATTTATATCCACTAAATATATTTTCTTAAACTAAAGTAGATGGAATAAAGACAAGATTTTTTTAGCGAAGAACTTTCAAAGGAGAAGAAAAAGTGTGAGGTTTATGGTTCTATAATCCAGGCAGACCTATAATCTAGATTTTCAAAAGCTTTTCAAAATAATTCAGCATCCACATCAACAACCACCGACCTAGCTGGATTTCAGAGAGGCACAGCACCTCCAGGCTCCACTCGTAAGAACAGGACTAGCATTTTTAATGGAAACTCTGTATTTAGGGTTGTTGAACAAGAACAGTAACATATAAAGTTCTCTGGAAACTCTGAAATCCACTAAAAGTTGGCACCTTAAATAAACAAACCAGCAGCAGCTCAAACAAGATCCCTACAATCACTAGTTTTTCTTTCCTCCTAAATCTTAATAAGAAGAACTTTATATGGGAATCTGTCCACATATCTAAGCACTGAGAATATATTTGTCACACTTGCCATGTATCTAATAACTCTGACACTGAGGAATGAGGTCATTTTGTAGTGTTTTTTCTCTCACAAATGTGTATTGAAATTATTCTCAACAAATATTTTAATACAATTATAATTAAAGACTGAATCAAAAAACCCTATATCAATGAGAAAAAAAAAGAAAAAAACCCACATATTTATCAGAGACATGGATATGCTGTAACACATAACTATTAAAATAAGCTACTTTCAAAGTATGCATCTCTAACTCTCAGTTCTTCAAATTCATCTTAGGCCCTGCAGCAAAAAGGTTTTAATCCCTTCCAAGTGTCAAGTGTGTTTTCAAACGCATTAAGATGATTCTGATCCTCCTTCTGAAAACTAGGGCTCCCTGTCTATTCTGATGCTCTCTGTGGGGACTGGTTGTGTAAGGCTAAGTGTGGACTAAGTATTTAGGCCTCCATTAAGAGAGAGAAATAGGCACTTCTGAGGGATGAGCATCTTGAAACAGATGCAGAGGACACTGTAAAGGCTAGAGGATACCACAGAGAGGCTACTGCACATGGGCAATCATAACCTGCATGAGATTGGTAGGCAGGAGCTAGGAGATACTCAATGCCCTTTTGAAATGGCAGCTGGAGGCCAGCTGGGCACTCCAAAGTATCTCAAATAGTTCTAGGCCCCTAGATACTGGCAAATGAACCTGCCAGCCAAGATGAGCTGTCTTCTAGGATCACCTGCCTCCTTCCCTTGACTACAGAAGATACTCCACTATAGCAGCCAACCTACTAGATCATTTAAAACAAGGGGAAACCTACTTCACATTACACAGGATTTGTAAAAATTTCATTTTATTTTGCGGAGAGGTTTGGACTTAGATAGGAAGTTCAATCTTCTAATAACTTGCAGAAGTATTTGGGGAAACTGTTTTCTAAGTACACTATGCAGTACTTACAGCTGAGGTTTTCTTTGTCTCAGAAGTAACCATAACTCAAAGGTGCAATGAAGAATTGCTCAGGAAAACTGAAGTATTGACTGAGGCAATGTTTGCAATTTATATTCAATTGCAGAAGAAAAAGCAAGGGAATTAAAGGCAAAATCTACAGAGGAACAAATATAATGATGAATACTGCAAGGAAGGATGAACGGAAAACAGCCATAGATCAGTGAAAAAACAGAAGGGATGATAGACATGGCATCTAGTATGATTTGAAGAAACCTCAAGGCTCAGGGTAAAAAAAATATGCAAATAAATATACAAGGGGCCAAGCAAACAGAAAGGTGCCTCAGGTCAGTACTAATTACAGAAACTGTTGAGGCAGTCAAATTATGCCATGGTAAAATGCCATAAATGGTTTACCATATGTCAGATAGCCTCCCAAAGGCAGACATCAACTCAACACAGAAATGAATTCAGTTGCATAAACTTGGTCTTCTACAGCTATTTCAGACCCCTTTGGGTATTAAAACCAGAGCTGCCACAGCTGACGGATATGGCACAGGACCTGTGGGAGAGCTAAGCCTGCTCGAAGTGCAGGGCCCAGCTGGTAACACACGTCTGTGCTGCAGCCACTGAGCCCTGCACTGCAGAATAAAGGCTAAAGTCACGATCTGGGAGGCTTGTCACAAGTTGTTTGCTTGTTTGTTTGGTTTTCTTTTGTAATATTTCAAGCATAAAACAAGCCTGACAAAGGAAGTTGAAAGAACTGAAGGATGATATAGGAAGATTAATGCTTCTGAGGGCAAAAACTAACAGGATGATGTATTGAGGAGAAAAGGACATATCAGAGAAATTAAACTACCTCATTTTAATTAGAGATAGAATTCTGGAAATAATATAGCTGTCTCCACTTTGTGACCCTTGAGGTGTCCTGGTGCATCTCACCTCTGACTGTTGCTTTGGAGGAGGGACACATCTACTGTAGACTGTGTGTCATATCTGCAATATGATTTGAACCTCTATATCTGGGCTTCAGCTGCCCCAAAATAGGCACTGAGTGTCATTTGGTATATCCTAAAATATTCTACCCACATTTTCTGTTCTTGATCCAGAAGAGTATGGGTATCCCTTATGTCCTATGACAAATCTACAAGTCCCGTGTAGACAACTCCTATAAATCTCAAATGATACAAAGAGATGATGTTTAGGCAACTGAAGTAAATCATAACTATACTCACTTTAAAAACAGACTAGAGACTTATTTTTTTCTTACCACAGCTAGGAATCTACTGCATTTTGACATGTCTTCAGGCATAGCACATATCAAATAGGGCCACCACATATGACAGAGAACCTCAGGACATCTATGCCCTTCTGAACCTTTTGGAGGCCAGACAAAACACAGCAAGATCTTTCCTGGTAGCACAAAACCTTATTTGTTGGGCAACTATATTTAACCTCTTGTGATGATAAGTATGAAGCATGGAACACACAACATTTTACTGGCTAGACATTTTGTTTGCATTGAAAAAGAGAAGCTCATACTTTCTTGATTCTCAGAGACCCATTTGCAAGCTGTGTGGATATTCTGGAGCAATGACTGCAGTGTAGTAGAGCTGATACATGTACATCTAAAAAGTCAGATGTATCCAGGCACATCTTACTGCACATGCACAATTCATGCCAAGTACATCTGGGGAGTCCAGGAGCTGCACAACTCACAAAGCCATTCCTTCAAGCATTTCCAAAACGCAACAGGAGCCATAAGAATGGAAAGAAATAACATTATTTTTCTATATAATTTATTGCTAATACCTTACATATGGTCTGGCTCGGAAATTTGTGGGAGAATAGGTCGTCCCATTTCAAGAAAAGGACACTTTGAGGATAAAAATAAAAAAAAATGTAAAGAGAGAAATTTTACATTAAAAAATTAAGAATAAGATGTGATACTTTTGAAGTCTTTAAAATAAAGAATGATAGAGCAAATGAATATGGGACATGTCTATTTGCCTTATATCATAAAGCAGGAATCACAGGACAGTCAGAGTCAATAGTGACAGATTCTTACCTAATAGGAGGAAATGCTTTCAAGTACTGTTTAATAACTTGTAGGAACTCATTTCTGTAGGATACTCTCACCACTCCGAATGTAATGGCAGTCAGGAGGAGTTTGGATATGAGGAATAGCTTGATTTGCTATAGTTATGATAGCAAAATACTTGAAGTGAAATTGATAGTTATGCATCAGAATTTAGCTAATCTCTAACTCAGAAATGTTCATACTGAGGACTAAGAGTTGACTTTCTAGTGCTGCTCAGTATCATGGGGAAATTAGAAAAAGTCTTAGACTGTCACTACAATTTGAATTGACAGATGAAGTGGTATCAATCTCACTTTACTTCAGATGTCTACAGTTTGAGCATATGCTCTGGCCTATATGTTCCTTTTATAGACAATAGAGGAAGATAAATAATCTTTTAGAATAATCATTTGACCTATTTTGTTGCTTTAAAGATGCTTCCTTTAAGATCAAGCTAATTTTGCCCTGGAATTGTCTATTTCTTTCCTGTAATGACAAAGCTATCTTAAAGCAACTAGTTCACAGGCAGACCTCTTCTGAGCAGATGAATCCCAGAGGGCTCATAATGTGTTATTGTCTTTTGTACTGTAAACTACAGGCCAGCAAGGTGGGGATATCTCTGTAACTAGTAGTAGCCAGTGTAGGAGCTTATGTTAGCAGCAGCCTAATTACATTTGCCATTAATTACATTTACCATCCAGAAACTTTCACACATTTTTCTTTTTTTATTGACCATTCTTACAGATGTTATGTACTGGAAAAATTATCAGTCAGCCTCACTGAAAATAGTAAGTCTATTATATAGACTTACTTACTTACTTACTTACTATATATAATATATTTCCTAGAAGTTATATATGCACAAACATGTATGCATCTGTGTTTGTGTATGTATTACTATATATCACTATATTTTGGTATATGTTGTTCAATGTAGTAAGTTACATAAAAACAGAGTAATGACAATATTCTAAACTAAAGTTGTAGCTTCAGCAGAAATGCCAGTCTCTATTTTGATCTTCACAGAACTTAACAATTGTTGTGCAAAAGAGAACACTGCAGATTTGGTGGTGAAACAGTTGTTTGCCTGTTGTTATAAATCATGTTCTGCATCTGCTTCAACAGTTATTTGTAGGCACAAAGAAATGTATGTACAGAATCACTATGTTCACTTTCCAAATTCCTTGGAAACATGTTCTAGCAACATATATATTCTCAGGTATAATTTATATATAACAACTGAAAATGGCATTTCTTCCTCTAAACATAATATTTAGAATTAAATCTATATATTAAAACCTTTGTGGATATCTTCTATACTTGCAGGAAGTGCAAACTAAAGAGAAAATTACTGGGTTGCTGCTGGAATTTTGACCTTCATTTCACATTGTTTTCCACCTTTCAAAGAAAATATTTTGATTTGGTGATGAATCCTAATTCAGAAAAGCATTTATGTGTAAGTACAAATCCTCTCCTGCTTAGGGCACACACCTAACCTAAGAACTGAGAAAACACTAAAAAAATGGGTCCATGAATCAAAAGATAAACTGGCTCTATCTAAAAAGCAGTACCAGGGTTTTTGTTTGTTTGTTTGTGTGTTTTGATTCTAATTATCTTCTCTAGAAATACAATTTACCATTTTTTTTGAACAAGTCTCCCCGAAAATACTAGGGGTGTAACAGACAACATTTCTTCAACTAAAAAAGCATAATGTTCTAGTTTACAGCAAACCCAGGAAAATAGAGTATAACCAGCAGCACTTTTTTCTTATTCTTTCGTTGTGGTGAGACTGAGTGCAATGCCCTTAGGTTTTTTTCACTATATATGTAGATGTGGAGGAAAAATCAGCTACTTTCACACAGGTTCAGACTGCTTAAATTAACATGGTTATAGATAATTTGTTGATCTTTCTTTATACGGCACTTACATACTAGAAGCATCACCTCAAATCACCCATTTAACATAATGTTATTCTACAAAATATTGTTTTAGTGACAAAGAAATTCTGTAGAAGGTAGCATACTGGATAAGGTATTACTCATGGTGTAATTTTAATTCTGAAATATCTTGCTAAGAGGGCTTATTTAAATAGGTTCTCTCTGAGATGAATATTTACAAAAAATTCCTACAGGATGATTTATAGAAAAATTATATGAACAGAATGAAGGACAGAAGAATTTTATTAGAAAAGAGTCTCATTTCCACAAAATATAAATTATACCTTTTAGAAAATATATTGAATTTTATTAATATTCTGTAGACAGCCTGCAGTGTTAATCTCCACCTCTACCTATAAGATTTTCATTATGAGGTACAAGGTGTATTTACCCTTTAACCAAATAATTTTTGAGTAGTTCAGTGCAGCCTTGATGAGAGTTTACATACCTTAAAAATATTTTCCTTTTAGAAGCACAGATTATTTTATGGCAATATTCTGTGTGAAATACTTGGTGAAACATTTACTGTATGTGGAAATAGAATATATATATATGCATATGCATCTATGTAAATACATTTGTTATGTATGCATGGGCATGCAATTATATCTATATCTCATGTCTCCATTAAAGGTACAATTCTTACTCTTTCTACATTGTTCACAGGATATTGATGTTTAGAGCTTGTATATACATTGTGTGACCTCTATTATCTAACCAATCTGGCTGACACTGAATTTATTATTGCCTAATTGGGAGTCAATATATAGAGAAACATACTGACAGCTCATTAAGCAGGGAGATTTGGATAATCAATAATTTTGTTTTCAATGATTGCTTATTACTTATTCCACAGAATCTCTCCCTCTCTTTTGAAGCTCAAAAAAAATGAATTAAAATTATTTTGGGGGTGAATGAGGCTCCTCTCTGTGGGGAACATGGCCCAGTCATTCTAAAAGTATAAAGATGGGTTCCTTGCAAGAAGAAAAATGGGTAGGAAATCTCCAACAACACACCTTCAGGAACAATCTTCTTAAAACCAGTTTATGATCTACACCTACAATCGTGTGGACTTTAGCAGGCAGTGCTAGCGCCATGAAAATTAGAGACCTCCCATCTAGATACCTTTGCTTTCTCTCACTTTCCAGGAATTTTTTTACTACTTAATAAGCATGGGTTTGGTTCGTAGATCTGTACTCCCCAGACTGCCATAGACCAGTATGAGTGTTCACAGAATAAATCTATGACACACTGTCTTAGGCCTGACTGGGGCAGATTCCACAAGGTATTTTGTTCTCAGATAGTCCCAAAATAATTTAGAGGAAAGTGTGTCTAATAGGAAATGGGAAGAAATTCCACATGACTTTAACAAAGACAAATCATATTGTCCAAGTCTGATATCCTCTTTGACAAAAATTCCATTTAAATATGGAAATACGTTTATGTGTAAGCATTTAAACATAAAGCATTTATATAAAAATAAACATCTAAATATGCTTACACCAGCAGAAAATGTATGCTTAGAAAAAAAAATTGTGTTAATAAAAAAGATAAATAGCTAAATTCTGATATATAAGAGATCAGACATGAACATTTAACTATTTTTAATGACACATTCCACAATGCAAATAGGATTAGTAAGTGAAATAACGCTGTTCTTTTTTTAATCCACCTATTCTCTTTTTCTACATCTATTTGAAGACATGATTGTTTTATAAGTGAAAATAAAGATAAGAACAATCAACAAGAGCAAAAAAAAATCTTGAAAATTTAAGAGGAATTATGCAGCTCAAAAGAAATTTTGCATATTTGAACAGACTATCAATCTTTCTTTTAAATATATAAATTACACTAACATTAATCACAAAGCTTTTAATTGGGAGCTACTTGCCAAACTCCACAATTCTGAAAACATAATTTTAACAGTAAACAAAATCACAAAATGTTTTAAAAATATATTTGGTATTGTCTAATAAAAAGTACCTAATCTTTCTCTCACTTTAAATATATGAGATAAATATATTGAGAAAATTGTTAAATATACATACATTAAATATACTTACTGTTTTTTCTGCCCTTTTTGAAATATTCATTTTTTTGCAAAATATATAATCAACCCATTGTATCAATACATTTACAGCGATTTTGTATAATTTGTATATGACTTATAATTCACCAGAATTGACTATAGGGAAAAAATTATTAGTTTTTGTGAACAGTTATTCCATGATAGAATTATGTAAATGTACAGGGAACTTAGTATACTCTTGGAAAGAAAATAACAGAAATAAACTATGAACCATTTCACAGCACTGGTTATAGTACAACTGGAGTCAGATTATGGCCTCAGTGCCAAGCTTGAGTAAAACAGATTTATTCAGAGGAGTCCTGTACACAGCAGAGGAGCACTACCCAGTTGTCATTTCCTGGACCATGACTCCTTAGGAGGCCACACTGGTTTATTTGGCTGGCAACCCATTTGCTTCATGGTGTTTGATTTGAAGATATTCATCACCACAGATCCACCAGCTATGTCAAATCCTATGTGAGGGATTTTCTTTCAGTCCTTCTGGAACTTAGCTCCATTTCACATAAAAGCTGCAAATTTTCTTGTATTGCAATTGCATGGTCATTCAGATATTGTCCACAGCTGGGAAGGTGGAGGCAGTTGTTCTTTTATTTTTCCTCTAGTAATATAAACCAGCTTAAATAACTCACATATCTACTTCTTATTAATAACATCAATTCTTCCAACAATGTTGATCAGTCATTGTCCTTATATTAACTCATAGACAAAGGGTATTTTTTCCCAAATTTTTAAGTGCTTTCTGTGAATATTTATTTTCTATTCGTTTTACGAGCTTTTGGAAAATTGCCACTTAAATTTCCTTAGAATTTGAGAACCTATCATCCACCCAAAGATCTACCCATTCAAATCAAAGAAAGAAAGTAGCAGTCATCAGGAGTTACATAGCAAAGGGCCTGGTTAAGAGGCGCACAGCTGAAGTAGGGACTGTTTGGAAAGGAAGACATAGCTGGAAACTGCACTGCTCAAACAAGGGGAGGTTCTTGACAAGCAGGTTTGGCCAAGAGGTGGAAGCAGAAAGAAGGTTGGCAAATTGGGCAGAAGGAAAGAAAGCAACTTGTGAGGGAATACAAGGTTTGAGAATAAGACAGAGTAAAAGCGAAGAGCTAGGTAAAATGGCAAATTTAAGAAATTGAGGAGTGGGTAAGCAAACTTTACACTGGTGACTGGGTAAGACCTGAAGAAGGAGAAAGAGAAGGAGCTGGAGCACGAAAAGGAGGATCACAGAATCATAGAATGCTTAAGGTTGGAAGGGATATCAGAGGTCATCTAGTCCAAACCTCCTGCACACGAAGGGTCACCTAGAGCACATGGCACAGGGCTGCATCCAAGCAGATTTTAAAAACCTCCAAAGAAGGGAGACTCCACAACCTCTCTGGGCAGCCTGTTCCAGTGCTCTGTCACCCTCACTGTCAAGAAATGCTTCCTTAAGATCCTGTGGAACTTCTGATGCTTCAGTTTGAAGCCATTTCCTCTAGTCCTATTGCTGTCCATCACTGAAAAGAGGTGCCCTCCCTCCATCCCTTGAGGTATTTATACTCACTGATAAGCCTTCTCTTCTCCAGGCTGAACAGGCCCAGCTCTCTCAGCCTTTGCTCATAGGGCAGACGTTCCAGGCCCCTGATCATCCTCGTAGCCCTGTGCTGGACTCTACAGCAGCTCCACATCCCTCTTGTACTGGGGAGCCCAGAACTGGACACAGTATTCCAGATGTGACCTTACTAGAGTAGAGGGGGATGATCACCTCTCTCGACCTGTTAGAGATGCTCTTCTTAACGCACCCCAGGATCCCATTGTCTTCTTGCATTAGGAGGAGCGTTGCCAGCAGGTCGAGGGAGGTGATTCTGCCCCTCTCCTCAGCCCCGGTGAGGCCGCACCTGGAGTACTATGTGCAGTTCTGGGCCCCCCAGTATAAGAAGGACGTGGAGCTTCTAGAGAGGGTCCAGTGGAGGGCAACGAAGATGATTAACGGACTGGAGCATCTCTCGTACGAGGAGAGACTGCGTGAGCTGGGCCTGTTCAGC
>JAUBOD010001009.1:247057-267706 GCA_032353885.1 Nothura maculosa
GCAACTCCACCAGTCTGTTTCTCTTTCACAATCCCTGATGGCCCTGAGCCTTTCTACCTCCTCCTTCAGCTCCACCACCAGGCTGAGCAGGTACTCCTCCTGCTCACACTTAAGGCAGGAGTGTTTTCGCCGCTCCCTGGGACCAAGGAGAGTCTCAGGCACTCCTCACAGCTAGTGACCTGGTCTGCTGCATGCGTCTGTGGTGGTTCAGTCTGCATTGCCAAAGGAAAGAAAAAGAAGACAGATCCATATGGGAGCTGATTACACACAGATGCAGTAGAAGGGCTCTGAGCTTAGCATATACAATGTGATAAAATGCTAAGGTTTTAAAAACAGTGGGGCATGGGCACTTCATATTAATGGATACTTTAATCAGGACTACCTCTGTAAAAGGTTCCTCCATTCAGAAGGAAAATAAAAAAGACAAATTAATACATGCTTCTAAAGCATGTCACAAAGCAATGATGAGCAAAATAACAAGAAAATTCAAAATTCCATGTTTCGAGCTGTGGATATAGCATTAGGAGAAGAAAAATATGGAACAGCTCTTCCTTGGCTGAGCACTACTGGACTATGCACAGAATGAGACTGGACTTCTTCGAAATGATAGTAACTGATCACATCTTTACGTTTTAGTTCTTAGTGAGTGCTGCTTAACTGAAATAGTATAGGATTTTTTAGTTTTACTGAGGAGAGTGTGATTTTATGATATCAGAGTATGATTTTATGATGATGATAATGATATTCATCACAAGTAAAATTTTTAATGCAGTCATTCTTTACTATCACTTGTGGTAAAGTGATAGAGCTTCACTTGTGACTTTTAACCTCAAACTAGCAGTCAGGGTGCTAGGAAAGCAAAGAGAAAGACCTTGTACATGCTTAATATAGGAAGCAAGTGTTACTTTGCAACAGGAAAATCACTTAACTTATCCTTCATAAATTAAATGCAAAGATTTGACTTCATGTCTTGAGTTAGGACATGTTTGGACATGTGTGCCAAAGAGATGTTACAAGACAAAAAGGAGATGAAGAATAAAGGAAAGAGTAAAACTGATAAAAAAAAAAACACAGCACAAATACTGATTCATGAAAGAAAGCAATAGAATTGTTTTGGAAATTTGAATGTTCAGGATAGACAAGCCCTGAGGCAGGACTGACTTGCATAATCAACCTTTACTAAATTTGGCATATACAGAAACTGTCTGTGACAGCGTTAGGCGTCACAGCTTCGTAAGGCTGAATCGCTCTTCAGCAGTCACTCTAGTGTACTAAAGTAGGCACAAACAAGTGTTCCTCCAGCCTCCAGTGAGCATGTTTCCATTATTAGTTATCATTTCTGTCTCTCAGGCAAGGGAAAGCATGTTATTGACTTTGGCAAGTAAGGATCCTCAGCACGTTTCTTGCCAGACCCCTCAGAAAGTCTGTGTTGGCATTATCAGAAGATCAAAGGAAAACAAGATTTATGTTGTCAAAGACAGCCATTTAGTGCAATCTAATTTGAAGAATTTCCTTTGCTGTATTTTAGAACTAACTGGCAGTTTTTCATCATGTTGTGAATATTTTTATTGGGAGATTGAAAACATATGAGCACAGCTTCTTTTTTAATGAGGTCCATGTGGCCTAAATGACCTTTTAATGTCTTCATTCTATCTTTTATTTAACTACTTATTGCAAGGAAATTTAAGACCTCAGTTGAGATTTAATTCTACTTCTCTTTTAGACAAAGTGGGTTGTAAACTTGAGAGTGAATTGTAAATTTCAACAATATGGCCTGCAGCTTGTTAGATTAAAACAGTGATGAAGACCAATTACATATTTCTCCTTTAGTTACTGATCTAAATAGTCTTATGATTGCAATTCTTTTCAGAGTATCATGATATTGCATTTAAGAAATAAAAAGATACAGCTGTAATGCCCTTTAATTCAAATCTTAAAGTAAGCTTTCCAAAGACATGGCAGCTTCCATAGGGTAGGGATAATAGTGTCCTTATCTAATGTGATAGAAACAAATGGAGGGACTGAGAGTAGAGATTATTTCTCTTGAGATATCTCATCTCCTGTCTATATCTGCTCTCTACTTTATGATTTTTACATGCATTTGTAAAAGAAATGCATATAAACATGCATTTGTAAATACATTGATTAGGTACCTGAGAATGTCCTCAATATAGTTTATCCACTGGTTATCATTATAGAATCAAAGAGATAATATTGTCCAGGATTCCCTTGACAAATATCTTTGAAAATTCAGCTTGGTTTCACTAATATCTGGGTAAATATCATTTAGATATCACTAGTACCAATAACTAGATTTTTTTTCTACCTATATTGTGAACAAAGGTAACTATAATATACAGTCAATTGCTCCTGTTACTCTAGTAGCAGTAGCAGAGTGTTATAATGAATCTTTAAATGTGTATTTCAGTCTTATGTCCAAGTTCTGCATACTATTTTCTCTACACAGACAGAATCAAAATTTTAATAGGCCTCTAAAGCACATACCAGTTTCTTTTTATATGTATGCCATTTCAAGACACTTACAGTAAAACCCACAAATATCCCAATATAAACAGCAACTCTGTCTTTTCTGCTTCTTCCAATTTTTCTTCACATTTAACAATGAATTGGAGCTGTCAAATGCTAATCATGACATTTTGCTCTTTTCTTTTCTGCTCTAGAGGATTTTGAAGCTCAGTAGTGATGCTCTGAACTCTAGCCCCAAGGGACCATCACCACATGCAGAAAGACCAGTGCATCAGTTTCTGGCAAGGACTTTTTTTTTCCCCTTCTAAGCCTCATATAAGATGGAATAAAAGCAGCTGAACTGATTTTGTCCTGCAAGGGAGAACTGACGAGTTGGTGTTCTTTTCAGCTGCATGAGTACATGAACCAACTTTTTGAAATCAACAATTTAAAGTAGTTTAAAGATTTTTTTAAGAGGAAGCACATAACCTGCAATGGTTTTGGTCACTATATATGTATCCGAAAAATAATCTCAACATTGACATCCTTTGGAAACATGTAATATTAAGTTATATTTAATGTCAATGAAATTAAACAACAGCAAATTAAAAAAGGGAATTTTGAATATGTCCCCTGTTCTATTTTCATAGTTTATGACATCTGAACTATGGCACAGAGCAAACTATGAGCCTATAGGAAGAGATGGCGTTTGCCCTAAATCACCCAGAGCACCTATGAAACAGTGTCAAAATGTAAGTCATCTTTTATTTTTTTCTTTTTCCATTTCTAAATTCTAAAGAAGGAAATCAAGCTCCTTCCTATAAAGTACCATTAAAAATAGATCTAACATGAAGAATCAAAATGGTTTCTGAAGATGTAGAACATGAAACTCAGTTTGAATTCATCTTCTTTATAGATGCAAACAGATAAGGAAAGGGAGACTGCTGGACAAAACTTTGTGGAAGTCTCCTCAAGGTGGTAAATTTAAAGTCTTCAAATAAGGATATGTAAAATTCTACTTACTTTTTAATGTTTACTCATCACAACTATCATGTTCATAAATTGAATTTTGCACTTACTAGTGGTTTCCTTCTTACATCTTAAATTCTTGCATCTGCCTTGTCTGCTTCAGTGAGATGTAGAAATGTGTATATGTAGGAGTAACTTTTAAAATAAATACTTAAGAAATGGGCCTGTATGTGCACTCCTGGGTCACAGAGTCCGATTACCAGGCACACTTGAGAGATTATTTGCAGATGTTTTTGTGCAGGGTATTCTCTTCTGAAATGTCTTATTCTTTCTCAGGCATATGCTCCTATCTATGCAAAATGTTTGAGAGCAACTGACGTCTAATCTTTTCTTCATGAAAGAAGTGATAACAGGTTAAAAGTAAATGAGCTGTAGCTGGTAATGGAGAGACTTCAGGATAATTTCCCCGATGAGGAAGTATCAAAACACAGAGTCGTGAAGTAAAGAGTATGGTTGTTTTGATATGCAGGGTATCTACAATGAGAGCTGGACCTGGGGGAAAGGGGAAGAAACTGGCACTAGCACAAGTCATCACTCACCAGGACTGGGCTAGTTTAGTTTTTGTTGCTTTTATTTGCTTTTTTGTTGTTGTTGGAATGATGATAAAGATGCTTTTTGGTAACTGTTATATTCTTTCATTTAATTTTCTTTTCTGTCACTTTCTAATCCTTAACACCAAAGTTAATAAAAGGTATGTGCCCTGTGACCTTGTCTGTCACAATGAACTTTGCTGTACATTTTCCATTTTGAACTTCATTTTTCTGGAAAAAAATGAATAATCCAAATAGTTGAAGCTATTTCAGGTGGTCTTTATGTCCTTTTTATGCAATGCTATAGGCCTCGCTTTTACCTTTGTTGAAGAAGACTACAGCATATATATGTACTGATTGCATTTGTCTTTTTCATGGCCACATCACCCTTGTGGCTAATAGTTCCCTCAGAAAAAATTCATTTCACACAGCTATATCTACGCAGTCAACTTAGGGTTTCTTTATGGTCAATTTAAAGAAACGGGCACTAAGGAATCACTAATCTTGCCAAATCTATTTCAAAATGAATGGACACTGTGATAAAAGTGTTGCCCGTTTAGCTCAGTTGCCTATAACTGCTGACATCTATCTTTGGTCTTATGAGTTTCCTCACTTGTAATCAACTAAGAGGTCCTTCTCACGACAGTAACATCTAAACTCTAAGCTCTAGGGAAAAAAAAGTATTTTTTTTATCCTTACAAACAGTGGATCTGAGCCTCTGCTGTTAATTTTAGCCTGATTTCTATCTCTGCCCAGGTTGTAATGCCATTTCGTTCTTCCTTTATGGTATCTCAGTTCCTTCTCTTAAAATATATTCAATCAGTGCCTGCACTCTCCCAGCTTCAGAGGCAAGTTAAACCTAAAGTTTTTAAATAATATCCTTCCAAAATGATCTTTGAAAAAAAAAAGATGAATAACCTTCCCAGAATAAAGAATATCCTTGCAAGACAGCTTAGGCCATTTTCTTACCTACATTACCTGTATTAATTTGCATATTTTCTGTCTGATAATAACATATTATGTTGTTATTTAAAGTTATTTTCTGAACTTCTGAGATGTTAGTTCTGCTATATTCATTATAATATACTTTCTACATTTTTTTTTTCCTGTAATATACTCAAACTATTAAGTTTTAGACAGTATCACCCCTAGGTAGACTGGAAGACAATGCGATAAAGTATGCTAGCAATGATGTTTACATCTACCATTATTATATATTCTTTTGTCTATGTTAGAGAATTTCAAACCTTCCATATTGATACAAATATTAATAATATTTCTATCATCTCAAATAACATTATAGGTCTTTATATTCAAATCAAATTTAACTAGATCTATAACAAATTTCCATAACTGTATCAGTTGACATTTTTTGCTATTCTTCTCTGCTGAGACTTTGAATGAAGTGAATTAATGATATCTCTTCTCTCTTATCTATAGAGCTATATATGTAATATATATGTATATATATATATATACTAAATATATATGTATATATATGTAGAATAATATGTAGTGTCATATTATTTCCCAACCATTTTGTTATTCTTTCGTAACTTCCTGAACACTGAATATCTTTCACTACTTGTCTTTCAGCAATGAATACTATTCTGTCACATTTCTCTTACTGCAAATTTCCTGGCAGTTCAGTTTTTCCATATTGTTGAATTATCTCCTTGTTTTAATAATTTTATTATTTTCCTCAAAAATACTATTTTGTTCAAAAAACAATAGTGATTTAAAATTAAGTGAATTTCGCTTTTTAAAGTTCATTCCTATATCTTCTACATAGCAACAGGACAAAGAATCTCTTCCTACTTTCTATGTCCAAGGAATGTAGTTTTACTGTTTTATGATATTTTTGTCCTTCCTCTTTGGAAGAAAATCAGACCATCTCTACTACCATTTCTTGGATCATCTTCTGCAAGCTGAAAAATTAATCAATGGTCCATTCTAGGAGGAAGTAATATTTATTGTCATACAAAGGACTGGTGGAATTTTTTTATCAGAAGCCTTTTCAAGGGAATATCTATGAAGACAATGCACCCTTTAACTCTGAATAAAACAGCTTTCTGATGACAAGTGCTGTAGATTCCTAGCAAGGAATTCATAGCCACATAAACTTGCTTTTTTGTAGGGTACTGGTAGATCTAAGATTTATATCTCTCAATCCATCTTCTCTCAATTATCTTGTTTTCTTTTATTTCAAGTTCTTTTTCCATGTAGTCACATGCTTATATGGCTACCTTCTCATCTGGTACATCACTCCAGATATTCTTGTACAGCAAACACCTGCAAATATTGGCTTATTTTTGAAGTAGTCTCTTGACTTAATCATTTTATCACCTATCTTTTCTTCTCCTCTTCATCAGACATCCCATTTCTATCTTTCATGAATATTACAGTATGAAACACTGTGTGTAATTTATTTCCATGAGATACCTTTATCTCTTCCAGTTTTGTCATCTATTTATATTCATTCTCCAAGTCTTTTTTACTATTATCACAGTTATCTTCATCATTTTATTTCATTATCTAACTTTAGAGAATAAAACAAAAGATATACATTTTGCAAACTCTCTTTCTGAGCCTCTATTTAGACACTCTCATTTTCTGTATTCTGGTAACTGAGGGTTGGACTTCAAAAGTTGATGCATATTGTGCAGATGTTTATATCTGACCTTTTCACTCTCAGTATCTTGCCTGACCTATTCAGAGAAAAAGGCATTTCTTGATTTCTCCTACTTGTTTAAGAGTTGCTGCAATTCATAGCAATATGATGGCCTAAATTAAAATTTTTCTGTATAGATCAATTCTTTTTAAATTTGTCAGGTAACTGTTCACTGATAAAGATATTCAGAAATAAAAGTGGTAAATATTGTGATTTCTAAAATGATGTTTCAGAGACGTTCAAAATTTTGGAATGCAAAAATGTTTCAGGAGATTAAATTTTCATAGAAAAAATCTACTGAAAAAATATCTGAATTAGAATGCACAAAAATTTGTAAAATAAACCAAGTGTAATTTCTTAATATGTTTAGTTTTAGATTATATGAATAAACATGTTTTTTTTTTTCTGTGTATAACAAGCACTCTAAATCCTAAAGCATGATCGGTATTTTGTGAAGGTGAACTCTGAATCAGCCATAAAATCTTGTAACATTTAATTTTTTCTTGACTTTCTTTTCTAGATAAATACTAGTATCAATATTATTTAGCTTATGTTCTACCCGATAACATCCCAAAATTATATGAAAACTTTTCCTGGCTAATAGGTAGCAAATTATTATTTCATTATTTACTAAAAAAAGTGCTGATACAGTTATCATAACTATTTCACCTTTCTATTGTTTCACAAGTGTTTCTTACATCTGAAAAGTATAAAATGCTACCATAAACTAAAATGCATTTTAAAATTAAAAAAACGATTTATCTCCTGTTTCTCTAGATGTATAGAGCTATCTGATAACCTGATACTGTATTCCTGCATTTTTTTTTTCTTTTCTTTAATGATGAAGAACAGTCTGGTGAGAAATTATTAAAGATTTTAAAAACAAAAAGTCTGAATTCCCTAACTATACAAGTCTAAAGGTTCACAATATGAACAACCATTTCAAGTGGTCTGAATCATGTTCGAGTTCCACTGATTTATCTTTTCACTGGCCCTTCTAGGAAAGTATCTTTTTTTTCTTCTTTTTCCTTTTGCCCCTTGTCTTCTATATTTCATTTCATGTGTCTATCGAGGCAATGAAAGATAAAGCTATCTGCTTTCTCCTGTAGTAAAGAACTATACAGAATCAGTTCACCTGTCTGTCACTCCTCATTAAATTCTTACCCTCTTCATTCACATTCTGATCTTTGCAAATGAACATTTGCTTAATAAATGTTCCCAAGACTAACAGTGCAGAGTGAAAATCCCACACAGCAGTAAATTATTAACTCAGTCACAGGGGGAGTGCCATATATGACTTTTCAGAATGAGTTATTATGTGGATCATCATGTAATTATGAATTTTTCAAGCCATGATAGAGGAAAATTGAATATTTAATATTTTATGGACATATTCTGCACTGAGGACATCTTTCAAAATTTTATGATAATTTTTAGAGTGAGCAAAGAGCAGAACAAAAGTTACAAAATAATTACAAAGTGGAATATTTAATCACCATGGACATTGTTGGTTATTTCTCAAATTGCATAATATAATCAAGGTCGTGAACTTTTAATCACGATGTATTCAAACGGAAAAAAAATATGTGCATTAAAATTAATCTAGAAGTATGTTTTGATTGTTTAAGAAATGAGAATATGAGGCTTCATATTTTATTGTACAGTAGCTAGAAGGGTGTAAATATTCATGGCAGAATAAGAGGCTGTAAAATGATCCTGAATAGTCATGGATTGCCCCTACAAGGGGCATTTAGGAATACAGAAGCGTCGGCATCTTGTGCACTCCAGCAAGACTTTCTGCGAGCAGAGAGCATGAGGCAAGCAGAGCAGGTGCCCAACACAGTCATTTATTAGAGTTTTACACATCCTGGGGTATTCACAGCATCTCCAGAAGACTAACAGATATAACAGAAGAGCAATGGGAGACTGGAATCCTTCTGAAGCAGCAGCTGGATGCCAGTCTGCCTGTCCTAAGGTGTCTAAATGCTATTAGACACCTACATTTAGGCACTTGAATCTCTCCTCAGGAGCCAAAGATGAGTCTGAGGGGGTTTTAAATGGCACTAGATGCCCATGGGCAGCCAGCTTCAGTTGTGAGTTTCAAAAAGCAAAACTCACTCAGGAGAGGAATTTGCTTTTCATTTTGATAAACAAGAATGTGAGTAGAAAAAATTACATATTTCTAAGGTTCAGTTTCAAGGAAAAGAAAATAGGTTCTTAGTAAAACCTAACAGCAAGCCAGATCAGATATCAATTTTTGGCAATTTGATAAGCAATCAATCAACTTTGTGCAAATCTACCACTGAAATGCACAAGGAGTGTTCTTTTTCTTGACAGTCCTTTATGCCTTGATAGGAAGTCTTCTGAAACCCATGCTGAGGGAAATAAGAAAGCCTGAGAAGTCCAGGGAGAAAAACATAGTATATACAGAGGTACACGGCATTACAGAATCACAGAATCTACAAGGTTGGAATCAGGAATTTCTTGTTTGCTTATTCGTATTTTCATATGTCTTAATTTTATTTATTTTATATGTTTAAATAGTCTCTCTCAGGTCCATTACTAAAAAGTACTTCTATGCCACACATAAAGTAATTCAACAATTAAAATACCAGTTGTATCCACCATTGCAGATTCCTAGGCATCAGCTTTCATTTGTCCAAAAGAGTAAATGAAAAAATGTTAAAGAGTACAAGGATAAAACAGTCCTACACTGGCAGTATGGTAAAGTCTTTGACTTAGTCAGTAGGCACTACCCAGGTGCTGAGAAGGTCCACATCTCTGAATATTGCAAATAAACTCTTTGCCTAAAAATTCCCACATTGTTTTGCTTTCTGACTGCTTGCTTTCTTAAAAAACTGCTCTCAAGGAGCACATCTTCAGTCCTTGCAAAGTGAATGAAAGGGTGAAAGAAGGTCCCACAAACACAGTTGGCTGAGAAGAGCTACTCAAATAAATTTCAGGTGATATATTGACCTTTCTTTAGATTATGAAAAGCGTTGCAGAGGGCCAATGACTTCTCCCTCATTCCCTCCTCACTTTTTGTGAAAATTTCCATGACTTTAAAAAGTTAAAAAAGATCATTTGAGCTTCTTAATATCATATGTCTGCTTGGAATTGCATGTGGACTTGTATATAACACCAACTATAATATATAATTTTCAATGCTATTTACTAATGAACATGAGTTCTTACTCCAAGGACATCTCTCAGCACCATTCAGAATGAAGCTTTTAATGATTTGGGCATTTATGGGAAAAGCGTTTATGTTCAATATTAATTAACGTCTGAACATTTACATTCCTGCTGAGTAATGCTGTTAAATACATGATTAACTTAAAGCATGGGAATATTCCCAACCTCTTCCATTCATGATTACAAGTGTGATGGAGTACCTTGCTGAATGAAGACTAAAGGGCAACATATGAACTATCACTTCTAAAATCTGTATTTTCTTTTGATTTTGGAAATAATGTTATAATGTAAACTCCAGTATCTAGGTGAAAAATTAAACTTTTCTTTCAAGCTACAAGCAATTCAATATATTATAAAACACTAGAAGTCAAATGCCTGACATCAAGAGCATGATGACATGAGAATATTTTTTCTTCTCTTTGATGATACAGGAACATTATTGATAAATGATCTGGCTCAAACCTTGTGGTGATATCAATAATAAATAATAATTCCAGTCCAGGTAATTACAGTTTTTCTTTTTGTAATTATGGCAATTTCAAATATATATAGTACATTTATTTCCTGTTTCTTTTTTTTTTGTTATTGTACGCTATTAAATAATTGCTGGATTATTCTCATAAATTGATTGTTAAAGATAAATTAACTCTATAGGAATGCTTGGGAATGAATGAAAATTTATAATTGTAATTCCTCTTAGCATTTTGATATAGTATACACTTTTTAAAAATTAATCCAAGGATTTTTTCATATATATTTTTATGAAACTAAATAAATGGTGTTACAGGCAGAAAAATATGTAATCCATTTCCCAGTGCAGGATTTTAAGGTTTGCCTCAGCGATAATGTCCAGTCATTTTATACCTTTATATGATCTACAAAATAAACTAGGCAGTCTTCTGCAGTTCCTTTACAGAAGTGAAATTTCAGGTGTTTTCACTGTCAGCAATCTCTGGCATGGCAATTTGATATGTTACAATGACAAAAAAAAATCATCCTGTCCTGTGCCAAAATTTCACAGAGCCGCAAGGTCTCTTACATGTTGATGATTATTTCTAGATATATTCAGCAGAAAGGCAGTCACGGACATACCAAGCTTCATTTTCTTTAATAGTAAGCAGGTGACCGTCCTAAGATTAAGCAATATAAATCCATAGAAGCAACCTTTTCAGAAAAAAAAAACAATATGAAGGAAAATAACAAGCTGCACTGAAATGGCCCAAATCACCCACATACCCTCACATTTCTAGCAGCTGCAGTCTGGTCAGGAATGCAAATTCAGTGAGGTTCCTAAGCCTAAAACTCTTCGTATTGGAATCAAAGCCCAAAGATCTACAGGGCATTGAGAACACCAGCACTAGGTCCCTGAGCCTTAACTTCTTCCTGATCACATCACCAACCACTGAAAATGGTTCAAACTACTATATAGAGGACTATAGAAAACTGACATATTTTAAGTATAACTTTAAGTAAAACCCACTGTAAGCGAGTTTTAACTGGGAGACATTTACTAAAAAAGTGAGATGAATGCCCTTATTTTACAAAGGCGCAAAACCCCAAAGCTTTGTTTTTAGCAGTAAAAAATCCTGCTCCCGACCACAGTGAACAGAACAAAGTCCTGGCTGACAAGGGACGAGCACAATACCCCCCATGCATTGCTTTGAACAGTAAACAAAAGGCATATTTAGGACTTCCACAGCATTTCATATGCTCAAAGGACTTCGCTAACCATTACTGACATATCTAGATGCTTTTTATATGCAGATGAGCAGGGATATAAAAGTAGGCTTTAGGAGACAGGATATTAGAATACATCAGCAGATGGACCATAGGAAAGAGCTCGCCTGAACGGCTGCCCAGGATCCGAGCAGGGAGTAGAGGATAGAGCAATTCACTGCTCAGATCATGGAAGGACTCACGTCGACTATATTCATGGCTTAGAAACTCATTGCTTAATTAACAGTATAAATATTTTAAAAATTAACATTTTATAAAACCACAATAAGAGGTTGCATGGTAAGAAGAGGGAGGGATTAATTCTCAGTTGACTGGACCAATGGTACCCACCCTCAGTCTCTTGCCTTACAACAACACATTCAGTGGGAATTAATACAACACAATTCATGCCCTGTCATGTCTCATTACTTAATTATGAAATGTCTTTAGCACTTTGGACATTACGGAGCCTGTCTGATTGGCTGTGACTGATGTCATACCCACTTTAATAACAGCCAGGACATGCATGGATAGGCCTGTCTCCCTTCTCACCATTTTCCTTCTCTCTATTCATGAATTCTATTTCATAACAGTAATAACACACTCCAGGCACTGCATTTCTAGGGAATTATTGCATTTCTCAAGTGGGCAAAGTCATTTGGCCTTTCAGCCTTATGCCTTGCAACACCTTCCTAGGCATGTTATAATTGCCCAGAAATATACCGTCTTGAGTATTATAATTCTTATGTGGCATTGTTTTATTTTCCTTTGACCAGTCCAGGTAGACTCCAATAGGGAAAGAGAAGTTATCAAGTGTTTTTTTTTGTTTTGTTTTGTTTTGTTTTTCTTTGCTTTGTTTTAAGCCATTCTCTCAGTTGTATCCGTAAGGCTTGGAATGTCTCATGCTGATATAATTTAAATGCATTAATTTACAAATATTAATCATTTAACATCTTGTATAAAATATAATGGCCACATTTTTACGTCCCTTGACAATTCCAGAGCACTGTCTCCTGTGTATCTAAGGTTGCAGCAGCACAAGATGACACACTTGATTTAATAAGAGATGTGGAGCCACATGCAAGGATATAATACTACCCTTATATATTTTCTAAATGAGATGCTACAATGCTTCTTTATGGAAGCTTAAAATGAATCGTTCTTGTTGAGTAATCTTTGAGTCTAATGATCGAAGAAAGTACAAGCCATTCAGTTCACTTTATGGTGAACTAGTTAAGTCAAAACTTGAGGTAGGAAGAGGATATAACTCTGGCATCAGAAATATCAGGTCAAAATAACAGGTCAAAATCTTACAAGGCTCATTTAGTCCCTCCAACACAGAAGTTTGAAATATACACTTTGCTGTCTATGGATCAGCAGGATGAGTTTGAAATCTGAGTAAAAATTTCATCTTTTTACTAGAGGTAGTAGAGTTCAGACTGGAAGGTAAGACTTAGCCTGCTTTGTGCTCCTATAGCCATTTCAATCTGAATATCTCTAAGAATTCCATGAGCATTAATGAATCAAGCCTTCTGGCAAAGTCCAAAAGGGAGGTTAACCTACTAGAAGCTAAATTATGGCAGTTCGCTAAGTTAATACTTTTTTATCTGGAAGTATAAAACAGGAAAAAAAAATATCCTATTGGAGTCATGTATTTGTCTATTGGTTCCATCCTTACCTTACCATTTGCTTCCTTGGTGGAGAGACCAGAGCCAAAACCAGAAGTGAAAACACTTCAATAGCTGGAAAAGTGTGTACACATTTATACCATCTATGGCAAAGGGCCGTTAAAATTCTGAAGAGATGGTTGTTAAAATAAGTGGGGCAAGAACAAGGAAAAGATTTTAATTTTACATGATCTGGAATGTCAAGTGTATAAATAAATAACAAATTAGAGCTTCCCATGGTCCCCTTCTTCAGTTTCTGTATACCTGCTGTAAACTAACATGGTCCTGGAGAAAACAAGGTGCAAATATAACCAATATACAGCCCTACTTTGTGAAAATTAAAGTAAGGGGAAGTGAGCTAGAACAGCTAACCAAGATTCCTTCTAGGACAAGGAATTCTATTCAGAAGTGAAGTGACCTTAGTAGTCTCTTTTAAGATGGAAGAGTAAAAAAAGAAGTCAGCATTAATGTCTAGAATAACAGGGGGATAAGGAAAAATGAGATTTATTGCAAGATATATATATCTCTGACCCTCAGTTTGATCTTAGATACATTCACATATATGCCTCATTTATTTTGCTTGTGATTCCTAAACCACCAGATCATCGCCTTGTTTCCAGTTTGCTTTTAAGATGGACTGCAGAGAATTGCTAAATAGGGTAGTGCTGTGGTCCACACATTCTTATCCTGACTGACCTCCATGTCATATGCAATTATTCTCTTAATTCTTCTGTTTAATAATAGCAGTAGAGAAACTGCAACCTGTGGAGGTATTTTGTGACTAAATGCTTCAGTTGCTTTTTTATAGATTCCAAATTAAAATGATACATATATACATATCTATTGGGAAAAAAATAAGCTTTTTGGTTACATCTATATTAAAACTGTGAACAAGGTTCAGATGTAGGAACACATTGTGTTCTGCAACATAGTTAGAGTTGTTCAGTCCTTGACTTTAGGATACGCTTTGAACAATTCAGGATGAACATTTGGTTTCAATGAGAGTTGTTTTCTAACAACTTTCTTCAATTAAACCACAGGAAAGAGTCAAATGTCATTAAAAATTATCAGCTTGTAGTGGTAGATTTTTCCAGTAGTAAAAAAATATTAGAGAAAGTAAGACAATTTAAATATCTCAATATGCTTAACTTTGCCAACCTCCTTCAGTTATACTAATTCCTCCATTATGTGTAGAAGAATGTTGAACACTTTTTGATCTTTTTTATTATTAGAGTAATAGTAATTCACCTGATGGAACAACAGCTAACTAAGTGACAGATCACACAGAAGTATGAACAAGTAAATAATAACTAAATCATAAATGAAAGTCTGTGAAATGCTAATAGGTGTATAGTTGTTTGCAAGAAACTCTTAAAGATCTGTCATTAGTGGCAAAACATTTTGTAGAAATACAAACTATTTAAAGACAATTGTGTAGAATGGAAAAGATCAAACATAATTTATAAAGTTGTTAATCTTACTACAAATAATTTGTTAATAATTCTTAAAGATATATAGAAACACAACACTAAATACATTAAACTATGATTATTGGTATAGCTAAATACAAGTGAAAGAGTTAAACAGATTAATTAACAGAATAAGCCTGCAAAGTACATGATATTTAAAATAATATATAACATTTTAAATTATTGATTATCTCAATATTTTGTTTTTCAGGATGATCTGAGGGATTCATTTCTTCAGCAAAGAGTAGGAGTTCTCTTTTCATGATCAATTTGAAGATGTTCTAATCTTAATCTTGACATCATTTGCTTTGCTTAGGAAAAATATATGATGCTAAGCAATTACAAAAATAAGAAATACTGCCATGTAAGTATTAAAATGCAGTAGCTATATTTGTTGTGCAATGATACCATGAGTGATATGATTTGATAAAGAATATGATTTATTTCTTTTGAAGACGTTTACTTTCGGTGTTGGCTCATACATTTGCACTTCCAACATAGTTAATACTTACCAGAAGAGCTGTCATTCAACTGGCAGATGGTCCAGTGGCTGAACTTAAAGCAACCTACCAAAATTCCCAAAATACCCTAACAGTGTATTTCAAAATCCCATCATTTGATGCCAGTTCTTCTATGGTTCTGAGCATTCCAGTATGTGTGACTTTTAATATTATAAAGCTCATATACATATTCAAATATATATCTATACAGATATTATTTCTATCTCTTTCTTTTCTATACAGTTAGCAAATGTTTTCGAATTACTGTATTTGGGGAAAAAATCCCAGGTCTCCATTGCAACTTTTACTATATACAATTATACATATGTATCACACATGCACACACATACCAGTGTATACACATATATCTAGACAGCAAAAGTTATTTGATAAAATAATATTGGAGTTTTCTTTATTTTATTTTCCCTCCCTATATCTGTACTCCTCAGAACCCCAAATAGGGATGGCATGACATGTTTAACTCGGTTTTTCTTAACAAAAGGTAAAATCTGGGATAAGACTTGAGACCTTGATTGCCAGTCTTTCCTGGTGCTCCCTCAGGCTAGTTGGCATCTTCCCCAGCCAACAGCAACCTGACAGGCTCAGACTGCCTGAACCTCTGTATACAGCAGCACAACCCTTCTCCATACTTTTATTTCATTTGAGTCACTTCCATCATGTCCCTGATGTCTGATCAAAGGCTCTTTCTATAAAGGAAATCTGTAGGTCTACTTTGAAAACAAAAGAATTGATCAAATGCAGGTGTATGCACAAACAATGAAGAAAATGCAGGGCCAGAGTTTTGGGGATGCATATCTGTCCACCGTGTGTCTGTGTATGTGGCAGGGTGACTTTGAGAAGTCATATCTTCTCCACACTGCCAACACTGGATCTCCCAAACAAAGTAAATATCATCTTTGCACACTTTACTCCCAGACATAAGCCAAAAATATTAATTTTGCTCAGGTAAAACACATTTCTTGCCCATTGTCACCAATGCCACAGGTAAAAGATGTGTTTCGCAGTCAATATTTAAAAAGAGGTGCCCAGAAAGTGACCAAGTGACAGAGTCATCTAGAAGCCATTGAGTTGGAGAAGTGTACATTCTCTCCGGAGTGTTCAGAAATCTAGTTGTACCCATCTATATGATGAGGTGAGAATAATATCGCAAGGTTTTGGAGGGACACACTATGGATGCACAATTACCTTTCCTGACATCATGATATGAATAAATCTGCATCCCTGTGTGAGCAGACACAGTTCCAGAAGAGACATCATGAGAAATGGAAAATTGAGGGATTATCTCGAGTCCTCTTCTAAACTTTTGTTTCATCCAAAAATAACATATTCAAGTGCTCAGAGATTTCTCTGTAATATGAATCAAAATATGGTACTTGGGAACAACTGGAAAATTTGTTTTCTGAGTACACAAAGAAATCAACCTAAAAACAAATAGAATGTGTGCCTATCTCTTCAACCTTTGGATCGCACATCTGGTAAAGAGGACTCCTTACTAATATGAAAATAAGCAACACAGCGTTTCATGTGGAAGTCATATATGAAGTAAAATATGAAATTCTACTGCAAGTATACTTTTGGAAGGAAAACTCTAAGTAAATATTTGCAATGGCACAGATATGCCTTTTCAAAGTAAGAGAGTGGATGGTTTATTGTCCAAAACACTACACATACGAGGATCTCTTGACCACCATCTTTTTAAAAAATTGTCTGATTGCAAGTGAACTTTTGTAACTTGGCAGGTAACAATATTAAACATAAATATCATATTTTCTATAAAAATGAATATCTACTTCTATATACTTTTCTTTCTTCTCAGCAGAGAATAGTAGTCTTCCAATGTTTTTATCAATAATTTCCAATGTCACAATAACCAAGCACTCAATAACTTAGATCTCGAAACAATTATTTGATTTTTGTTCCACAGTACTGTATATAACATTTTTTGCATAATGTTCTTATTGAAAATTTTATTAATCATTCTGAAAGATTGACATTATTTCCATCTTTTACTTGTGCAACTTCTAACTTTTGTTTTATGCTTTTGAGGTGAAAATGGAGAAAAAAAGCCATCTTAAGCTCTGTTGTGAGTTATATATTAGCTTTGCGGTGTTATAAAATTATAAGGCAAGCATTTCTGACACCAAGGAAAATATGCATTCTTTCTTTAAATTGTTTCTCCCAAATTCAAGTGCAGCTTTGTACCTGCTGTTCACATGACTCTTTAGTTTGGTCACTTAGTTGCCTACAAATTTCCAAACAGACTATTCACAAATGAATATATGTGTGAGTATCTGAAGGTTATTTGTTCACTAGGAGAATATTAACTTGCTGTCATATCATGAAGTTCAGAAGAAAACAGTCAAAATCGTTGCAAAAGCTTACATGTGAAAATTCATACAATCACAGAATAGTTGGAAGGGACCTCTGGAGATCATCTAGTCCAACCTCCCTGCTCTAGCAGGGACACCCAGAGTACAGGGCACAGGGCAGCATCCAGGCAGGTTTTGAAGACCTCCAGAGCAGGAGACTCCACAGCCTCCCTGGGCGGCCTATTCCAGGGTCCCATCACCCTTACAGGAAAGAAGTGCTTCCTCATATATAGATGGAACTTCCTGTGTTGCAACTTATACCCATTGCCCCTTGTCCTGTTGCTGCCCACCATTGAGAAGAGTTTGGCCTCTTCCTCCCTACATTCCCCTTTCTTGTACTTATACATGTTAATCAGATCCCCTCGCATTCTTCTCTTCTCCAAGCAAAACAGGCTCAACTCACACAGTCTCTCCTCATACAAGAGATGTTCCAGTCCCTTAACCATCTTTGTTGCACTCCGCTGGATCCTCTCTAGAAGCTCCACATCGCTCATACTGGGGAGGCCATGACTGCACACAGTACTCCAGGTGTGGCCTCACCAGAGCTGAGGAGAGGGGCAGGATCCCCTCCTTTGACCTGCTGCTCCTCCTGATGCAGGCCAGGATCCCATTGGCCTTCTTGGCCACGAGGGCACTGCTGACTCATGGTTAACTTGGTGTCAACCAGGATTCCCAGGTCCCTCTCCATTGAGATGCTTTCCATCAGGTCAACCCCTAATCTGTACTGATGCCTGGGGTTATGTCGGCCACTCCACCCAGCTTGGTATCATCTGCAGACTTGCTCAGGATGCACTCGGTGCCCTCGTCCAGGTCATTGATGAACAAGTTAAACAGCACCGGGCCCAGTACTGACCCCTAGGGGACACCACTGGCCACAGACCTCCAACTGAACTCACCACCCTGTTAGTTTCATGGACAACAGGAAGCGCTTCTATGTGTCAGAAGCAAGAGAAAGAGCAGGGAAAATTCTGCATAAGGAATACTTGAATTGTGCATGAGGAGCACCACTACATATAGAGGTCACTTGATTGAACTCAGAGACCATACTAGTATATATACTTAAGCATATATTTATGTTGGCTCTTTAAATAGAACTCACACCACAAGAGCAGTTAACAGAAAGGGCATTAAGCAATCAAAATGCAGAGGCAGATCTTGAACACATTTTGTTCTTTTCTTGTTCTCGTAATGATGGTAAATTCTCTCTGATGAGAGCTGAAGTTGGAACTGATGCATCTGTCTCCATCTTAAAATCTTTCCAGTCAGAAAAAAAAATCCTGTCTTCTTTCTTGTCAGGGAATTTTATTCATAGTCATTGACGGACTTGAAAGCCAGAAACTTTATTAGACCTAGAGACTGAAAAAATGTTTTATTTTAATTTGTCTTAAAGCCCAGAGCTGTCAGTAAGAGCCTCTCTGTCTGAGGAGGTAGCCTTAGGACATCTTTTGTCCGGGCAGCAAGTAGAATATAGATGTACAAGAAGAGTGTGCATATACTTAAGGAGTACACGATACATTCCTCATCTACCTATAGATCTCTCTGTTCAGGAAGATCTGAGAATTATGTCCAGTCTGCATTAGCACCCATTAGCACCCCTGAACAAGGAAAATAACCCTTTACTTAAGTTTGTAATAGACAAATGTGAAGATAATGCCTAAGGCTATTCTTTTGGAAAAATAAAATAAAAATAAAATAAAATAAAATAAAATAAAATAAAATAAAATAAAATAAAATAAAATACTGTTTTAAACTGTTTCTACCAAGCCCTTTAACTGTAATTGAAAGATTTTTTTATTCCAGGTGACATTTAGAGTTTTTGAGTTCTCTATATGCTCAAAACCTCAAGACTTTTCACATTGTGAAACGCTTAGCCATTCACTGAATATTTCTTTTTTGCCTATAGAGTATTCAAAATGTCTGTTACAAAATTCTCTACTGTTTTTTTTTTCCTGAAGTCAAAATAGCCTTTGTTTAGAAGCACTGTTATTGACAAGTTTCTTTCAACTCAGTTTTGAAAGATCCATAGTAAGAAAGATATTAATTCTGCTGAAACCTACAGCCTGAAGAACCATCTCAATTTTTGATATACATGAAGTTCGTCCCCTGTTTCTAAGGAATAAACATGATCATAATAATCATTCTTGTGTTTGAGAAATAGCTGGCTTAAGTCTAACAAGTTAGCAGATTTTGGTTAAATGGTGGTATTCACGCTGCCTCCTAGAGACATTAACTTCACAGAATCACAGAATCTTCAAGGTTGGAACGGACCTCTAGAGATCATCTAGTCCAACCTTCCTGCTCAGGCAGGCATGTGGCACTTCTAAACTTCTAACTTCTAAATACTCATTTACATGCTTTAAGGTGAATTAAGTAATCAGGTGCAAAAATAAGCTCTTGAAGATTTTAACACAGGTAAGTGATTGAAACTGAATTTGCATGTTTTGGGCTGTCATTTTTGTTGTTAATGTTGTTGTTTCCTTTTTTTGACATTGCTAAGCTGTATTTTCCTCTTATTATGACAATTTCTTCTTGTATATATATAAAAGATGGGGACAGACAATTAAAGAGGAAACTTCTTTTCTCCCTATACAGAAACTCAGTTTCATGCTCATTGATACCTGATCTAAACCAGCATCTTTTACCTAGATAACAAGACTCAGATTAATATTCTTTCCATTTCTGGCTTTCCACTGCCATCCTCATTCCTAGTCTGCCTTGTATCACAAGACTTTCTCTGTCTACATCCATTAAAAATTGCAATCTTTTATTGTTACTGAATTTTATTGTTACAGCAAGCCATAAACGGTCCTGGAGGTTTCTGCAGTGCGTCAATGACAACTTTTTTACGCAGGTTATGGAGGAGCCGATGAGGAGAGGTGGGCTGCTGGACCTTGTCCTAACAAACAGAGAGGGCCTTGTTGGAGATGTGAAGGTGGGGAGCAGCCTTGGCTGCAGTGATCATGAGCTGGTGGAGTTCAGGATCCAATGAGGAGGAGGCAGGGCAGTAAGTAGCCTT
>JAUBOD010001009.1:276157-291489 GCA_032353885.1 Nothura maculosa
CGCGCTTGCTCAAAACATATAAAAATGTAACGCGAACGCAGAATAAATGAAGTCAGTGCTTAACCTCCACGAGTGTTGGCTCTGATATTCCTGACCTGCCGAAGCTGCGACACTAATTGGCTGAAGGTTTCTTATAGCAAAGTCATTTGGAGTCAGCAGATAAAGCTTAGAACTGGATATGATGTCCCAGCTCTTGGTATTTGTGAAGGGGAAGGAACCTACTAGGATGTCAGCGTCACCTGCACCTACAGGTACAGGTGGCTTAATGTCAAAATCAACAGTGTCCTCATTTTTTTTTTTTATTCCACAGCTTCCCAGTGTAGAATACTTTTCATAAAGCATTTGGAATTTTCCTTGATGCATCTTTGGTCTGACTCTGCTTTAGTTTTCTTCATAGTCAACAGAATAAAACAAGGCATGACATTTTTAAAAAACAAACAAAAGGACATTTTTAGGGTATCATTCACGTGATAGGTTGAAATACAGATCTTAGGAGGATTTTACCTCAGCAGAAGATTATCATGGTGAAAATATAGGGAGGGCACAGATAACAAACCATAATAAAACAAATTGAGTTCCATTACTGATGGATTGGAGCAAAGGGTCCGTTTTTACCAAAAGTATCTTCTATTAGAGCAGAAAGTTGCTCCTGCAGTGAATTAGTGCACCAGTTTACAAATGTGTATGCCCCATGGGCCCAACAAGAGCACTGAACTCCCTCTCAGAGGTCAAAAATACCAGTAGCGCAATAATATTGCTGTGCAAGGAGGAATAGTCCGTTTATTGATTTGTGCTCTTGATGCCAATACCTTTGTGTGATCAGTAAAAACAGTGGACATCTATTTAGCAACAGGCAAATGCCTTCACTTCCTAAACATAAATAATCAATGCAACTCTAATCCTGCTACCTACAGTATAAAACACTTGACCAGCTGACTTAGTGGTAGAGCATGAAGACACTTGTCCTCTAGAGAGTGAACTACTTGAAAACAAATAAACAAAAAGAAACTAAGCAAATTACAGGGATTGTTATGTTCCTGGTGAGAGAAACTGTCTGATTTTTCCTTTTTCAGAGCAAAATATGTATAAAGATATTGAACAAAGTAAAGATTTTCTTTGGAATTTTTCACATTGATCAAAAAATCTTTCATTCAAAGATGGCAAATGACACTATGGATATGGGCATTTAAAAATTGCATTTAGCTGTGATAAAAAACTTTCACTGAATAAACATTTTAAAGGAGATCTCCATTTTAATTGTGCTCTGTGAGTAAAATCATAGTTGACTGACTCGCCTTAAACATGGGCAAACATTTGTTAACTCTCTTATCCTAAATTTGGTTAATCCCTCTGCTATAAATAAAGCCTAGTCTTTGTTGACTCATGTAACTTAACTGTTATATGAGCCTTACAAGTTTCTGAAGTTGATTAATATGCAGCCATGTATATGCAGACTTTTTAATAACTTTTGCTTTACAATAGGTGTCTATACTGGTGCAGTTATTTCTGACTCATATGGTGTCTAACTATCTTCTGTATCTGCAGCCTGGTTAGGGAGCAGCTCATATGGAAGCATGGCCATGTGTCCTACACAGTGCTGGTAGTACATGGACACTTTGTAAGTGGAAGAGGAATGGAAAGCAAGAAAAGACACCCATCCCCAACACTATCTAGCTGTTGGTTCTTTCCCAGCTCTGTTTCGGACTACTGCAGCTGGAAAGTCTAATAACAGTGGGGCCAAGCCCTAAGTGAGGTGACTGTGAGCCTGTCCAACTCGTTTGGCTCAGGGCTCAAGGGTCAGACCCATCTGTCTTTCATGGGGCTATGCAGTCATAGTCTTTGTGACAGTCTTGGTTAAGCTTAGCTTAGTCCTCTTTTATTTTGCTTAATTAATTCATTAATTTTTATTCTTCCTTTTTTATTTTGTACTGATTCATATTATGTTCTTTAATATTTTTACATATGGAATAGGATAGGCTGTTTGCCATAAAATGTATTTATTTCAATTATATTCTCCACATATGATTTGTCCAGTGCACTTGTAGCCTTAAAATAAATATTATCAATTATTATAATTAATTTACTACTCAAGCATGTTATAGTTCAACAACATACAAAATCATGGTAAAAGGGTCAGAAACTGAAAACTGTCATGCTGGCCGAGTCATCTGACCTTTCATGAGCTGCATTTTATTCCTAGTGTTGAGAATTTAGGAAGGAGTGTAACATATGGGACATGTACAGAGCATTTCCTTCACATTTCCCCCAGTATGTTCCTCCCATCTTCGTGCAGTTGCCAGTTGTGTTGGCAATATTATGCAACCTAATATATTAAAGCCACAAGTAGTCCCACAAGAGCAATACTGAGGATATTGTTTCCACCTACCTTTAGGTGTCTACATAGTAAATGCCTACTATGTAGTATCTAAATAGGTTGTTCTGAGGCATTGGTCTTCTCAACTAAGCTAGATTTCTACACTAGGATAAAATGAATCTAACCATGACAATGCTCTTTTCTTCTTTCTGTCGACTCAAGGAGGAACTAGAGAGTAGTTCAGATTTGGATATCTGTGGTTGGTTAGGTGAATCCCACTCTCGTTTTTTTTTAGCCAAATTATACTTTTAATTTTTCTACTTTCTTGTCTGTTTGTCTGTAGTTCACTTTATTTGTCAGCTAGTGGCAGATATTAAAAAAAATGAATAAAATTTGCAGTAGTCATTACTTACCACATATCTCAAAGTCTATAATACTATAATACTTTCAATTATTTTTCTCTGCAGTAGCCACTATAAAGGTATGTGCAAAACAGAGTGGAAAGGTAAATTAAACCTTGAACCTGATTTTTCTTTAAAACAGCTCTGAGTAATGCTAATGGGAAAAGCAACCAGAATTTAAAAGATTTGCTAAAAAACATATAACTCTCACCACAGGCATATTAAGGTGTACTGTGTATGACTATAAAATAAACATAATACTGGACATAATTGTAAGCTATTGTTCATTTTCTCTATATAATGTTTCAGGTTAAAAAAAGGAAAAAATGGTATAGATAAGCTCTATAGGATCTGATCTTTCTGATATTACACTTATGCCAGACCCAAAAGCTCTATTCACAAGATCTGCTATAAAGCAATAATCCTGGGATGTAAGAATTAGCAAGATAAATCAATAGGCAAAGTAAATTTGTAAATTTTACCACAATTGTAATTTTGTAATCAGGAGACCTAATAAATGTGTCTTTCTGTTTTTCAGCAAAATAGAAATGTATTTTCAACTCTACCAGTAAAATATAAGTCTTGATATAAGAGATGAAATGCTTAGAATTATTGGACACTGGAAAAATGTGAGTCTTGAAATCAGATATCTCCTAAGTCAGAGCATAAATCAATACAAAAAGAAAATCATAGCCTGGTAGGTGTAATTACAATAGTATTGATTTCACTGATTTCTGTCTTACTCCTTCGCATTTTCAAGACGAGATTTGTCAGGAAAGCATTATTTTTACCACTTCAGACCAAAGATCTAATGTTCTACAACCCTTTTAAACAATGAGAAATAAGGTAAAAAGTAGATTTGGGTGAATAGTTCATTACAAAACAAAGTATATCATGAATTTAACTTTTTTTAAACTAATGTTCTCAAATATATCACAAATGTTTGTGAGGGCGTTTTTTATTCAATAATAGTTGATCCAAATTTAAACTGATGGACTACTATTCAAAATGTAATGTTAGTTTCACAGAGATGATTGGTATGTGAGATAAGATGTTTCTGTAATCTAAACTAGTTAGTCAATTTTAAATATCCTTTCTGCAACAAAAAAATGAAATAGGAATTTTTCTTTGTAAAACCATATGATAAAAAAAATCTAAAATGAACATTTATGAATGATTTATTTATTTAAAAAATTCTCAGAAGGACTTAGGCATGTGGGTTTAATTTTCACTTTCATCTAGCACTCATGAGAATTCAGTTTAATCCTTCAAAGATGCAAAGACATAAATCACAGGTTAAAATTGTCAATGTAAATATCTTCTGAATTTAGAGTACATATTTTAGAATATTTTTTATGATACTTATGCTGTATTGCGCTGTTGGCAAATATAACCGATTCTGAATGTATCAATATAAATGATTGAGTTGAGAGACCATGTCAATTACTTTGCTTTTGATTAAATATATTGAATGTATTCAATATAAATAAATAAAATTTGACCACAATTTGGTGATGTTTGGATAATCATACACACAATTATACAGTTATATTGCAATTATATATCTATTTATATATAATATCAGACTCTAATTTTGCTGTGGTTTTTAAATTCAGACACCTGCTTTTAGACTGTGTGACTCTCTATGGTAAAGAAACATATTGCCTTTAGAAATCAAACTAACACTCCTGAAATCATTTTGTCTTTGTACTATTTGTAATTTTATAGTATTTCATCCACTTAGAAAGTGCACATTTTCTTTTTTCTTGTGGAATTGAGTGATCCATCTGTGATCTCACAATCAAGCCAGAACTGCTTATTCTTAAAATTTTATTGCCATTCTCATGATGGTTTTTCTTAAAGCTCCAGTTTCTGAAGTCATTAGACAAGCAATCTTGATTTTCTATTTCTAAACTAAATGTACTCCTGGTTATCACATTTACATAGAAAAGTTTGACATAGGCAAGCAAAACGAATATATGTCATTTTGTTCTGTTTTATACTATGTGGATATTTCAGCAAATTTCATGCTTTTGATAAAAAGGGATGATTCAAGATTTTAAAAAATATTCTATTCTTTATATTAATATGCATTATTTGCATATCCTGTATTACCAGATTACCCTTTAAATGATGAGAGTTAAGAAACAATAATGACCAAAATCAGTAAATATGGTAGCATTTGAAAAATGTAATGTCTAATTTCTATATAGAAATATGACAGACGGGCAAATGCATACTTCAGAATATAAATTATCATCCTGTATTTGACTTTAAGACTTAGGGCCACAAAAATATACTTTTATTTTATGGATAATATTAAAAAGTGTTGTTAAGTAGAGATAAAAATACAAATCTTCTACATTTTTCCATGAATTCTGTAAGGTAGAGATGTTGGTCTTAGAGTTGTGGTTTCCTCTCAGGAAAAAAAAAAAAAATTCCTTGCTTGTCAAAATGTTGTTTAGATCTGCAGTGTCTACTAAGGTATTGATGCACTACTTCAAGTAATATGGGATAAAACGTAACCAATGGACTCCAGTAGTCTTGTGCACAGACATACATTCCACTTTCACAGACCAAAAAAAAGAGTTAATTGAACATAAATTATATGATTTCTTCCTCTCACTCACTTAATCGCTACTCTCAGATTAGCAAATGTACTTAAGAATTTCATATCTGAATTTTTTTACCACAATTGAGTGATATACTTTAATTACATTTTATAACCTTCTCCAGAAAGAAATCCTCTCAATTTCCCACTGTTCACACTTTCATTATGTTTATAATATGACCTAGGAGATGAAATTACAAATGAAAATCTTCCCTAAAATTAATTAATAAACTTGTTGCAGCCAAAAGCTCCATCATCCACAAACAACCGTACATATGCAGAATTAAACAGTCGGCAGGATATTATGAAGCAAAGGCTGTTATTGATCCCCCAGCAACAGATGTATGTAAATGAGTTACACTGTAGCTATCAGTATTACTAAATACAATATACTAAATGCTAGTAGAGCTGGAGAAAAATACAGTCAAATCGAACAACAGCTGAGTGAACAGAAGAACGACTATGACATCTAAAGGCACACTGCAAGAGCTAGAGTAATACAATAAGCTGACATGTACTCAGTGAAGATGGATACAATAGATTGCTGCAATCTGTGCACAAAACACACTTTTCTAAATGGATATATTTTATTGTATTTTGCTGTTACGTAGGGTTCCACATGCAGCAAAAATTTGGGGCTCACTTCATAAGTAAATGTGTCTGCCCTAGAACAGTCTTAAATCTGTTTTCAGTAACTTAAACACCATGAAGTCACAAGCGCCGCAAACCTTATCCTATGATTACCTTGATTAAGGCACAAAACATTAAAAGCAAATTACTATGAAGGTATGAAACAATTTGCCCTTAATGTTTCAGTCATATCTGTAAAAAATATGACTTAAATCTAGTTTTATTAATAATACATATTTTAATTAAACGGCTAGAGGTGCATCTAGCAGGAAAAATTGAATCTTCACTGGATTTCACATACTTGTATGATTCATGGGCAGTAAATATGCAAAGCTTTATGCCCATAAGGCAATCAAACTGCAAAGCTGATATGCATGTTTTTATCTGAAAGAATGAAATGTAGGAAAGGTTAGAAATAAAAATAATAACAATAATAATAACAATAAATGCTCAAAAAATCTATTTTTGCAGACACAGTCTATTTCTAGATACAATCCTCATTTTTGCCTGCTGCATGCCATTGAAAACATATTTATTGTTGTTTCTATTAATCTCATTCTACAAGAACTGCCTATATGCCTACAAACATACACACATAATAGCGCAGCATTAGCAATAAAGCCATAGGATTAGAATTATTGTGCTACTGTAGCATAGCATGAAATGCTTTCATTGCAGACTGTTTGGGGATGAACAGTTCTACAATCCACTGATCTGCTAACAAAGCTTCTCCTCATTTGCATCAAGATTATTTTTAAAGGTCTGACTCTGCAGGCTTTCTTTGCTTTATCTCTTCTGGAGCTACCACCCCGCACTTCATCAAACATTCAGCTCAGTTATTTTTAATGACAGCTATGCTGTGCACACCAACATCACCTCTCACCTGGTGGTGTCAAAACACAAAAGCAAACATAAAGTAATTAGGTTTACAACACCTCTCTGAGGTAACTTGATGGTGCCAAAATGCAACCACTTCTTGAGTGGAGCGTAGCAACTCCTTATAATACTCTGTAGTAACACAGTACAGTAATAGGATTTATGCCAAAGGTATTGAACCTTGCTGAAAATACAAACAGGTTGAAACCAAGTTTAAAAATAAATAAATAAATAAATAAAGCTCCTATAGATTCATACCCTTTGGTAAAGATCATCATCATCATTGTTGTCGTCAGTTTTTGCATCATGGTTGTAATCAAACAGCAATGAATTCCGTCTCACATCATCATAATGAGAAAAAGGACAACCCCGTTTGTGAGACAGAAAACTGATGGACTTCATGCACAAACTCCCCTGACACTGAAGATCCAGCTGGAGGATGATGTTTTTGTTTTTTTTTTTTTCATGAATACTTGGCATTTTAGTGTTGTATTGGCCCAAGACACAGCTTTGATTCTTCTGGAATCTCTTGTTTAGTGACTGACCACTTAAAAAAAATAGTATAAATGATTTGTGATGACTTCACACAAATATTTCCAAGAGGGCATCAAAAATCTTTGTGGTCACAGTATTGTTACTTCAGCTTCATAAAACCTTTTCTGTCCATGGAGAGTGGCAAAATGTTAGATGTTTAAGGAATTGTTTGAGGAGCTTCTGGCATCAAAGTAGGTAAGAATGTAAAAATTGTCATTGTGTTCTTCTCCTCAACTGAGATTTTTATGTTTTACTTTGGCAGCTTCAGGTTGCCAAAACATTTTATTGAATCCTATTTTACATCTGAAGAAAAGTCATATAGACTTAGAGAGGCCATATAGACTTAATAATGTAGGGGCTAACTCTGACACTGAGATAGCTTTTCGTATTTATACTGATTTGCTGACCCCTCTGTTCCAAATCCAAAAAAGGAACAAAAATTTTAAGGGGAGATATAGTATACTAAAAGGTAGATGCCTAAATTAGTCAACAGAAAATATTGAAGAAAATGATGTATCAATTCTGAGACATTCATGTTTAATTCTAAGGTGAGGAGAGAGATCTATTTCTATTCCTTATTTATCATTCTGAGCTCTTAATTTACTTGAGACATTAAATCAGTCATTTCTTTTTAAAAAAATGAAGTGAAATGATAGTATCCTATTCTGTAGTTGAGGGAGAGCTGAGTTTGTGTTCTTTCTCTGTCTGATTAGAAGCATCAATTCTAAGAGCATTTCCTCTAAGGGAGTACCCTATGCACTGGTCAGAGCAAATTTTCAGACACTTCTCATCTTCAAATGTTTCTACTTCATATTTTTTTATAAATGTCTATATTCATATAGACATTTATATGAATGTCTACCTACTTCCTGACTAGAGGAAGTAGGTAACAGATCCTGCAGTTAAGTGGTTGAACAAACAATGTAGTTTAAATTAACAGAAATGTGAATCTCTATATGAAGTTTGCTTCTAAATATATAATTTAAAAGAAAAGCATTAAAAGCATTCAGAGAATTGGACAACAAGATGGAAATGGATATATAATTGGATCCTTGACATTTGAGGTCTTTTTCTCATCTTCCTTTTATTTTCATGTAGCTCGTGGCTTACTCTTGGGATATAGAGAAGTCCTAGAGCACATGAATGCACTCAGAGAAGATTGTCTCCACTTTAAGCAGGGAAAATGTTGTCTGATTCTGACTGAGGTAAACTCTGCCATGCCATATGCTGTACTGTGACACTTCCTTTTATTCTGTTTTGGTCCAAAGACCTCAGTGATTTCCATCCATTAGATCTGAATCTGTTTCCACTTGGGACAAGCCAATGTTGTCCCTCTCCTGCCATTCAAGCCAAACTCTTCCGTCTGTCAGGGCAACTTTTAGCTGAATAAAAGGGAACTTTGACTTAGAGAATTTCAGCTCATATCTTCCATCTCACTGAAAAATTTACATCTTATTTCACTAACATACCAATCTCAGCACAGCAACGAAGGTTCAGTTCTGCAAGCACACTGAGCCTAGACTTGAGCATACAACTTTCCCCCTGCCATCAAAGCCCTTTTATTCTTTCTCCGATCTCAGTTTCACCATCCAAACTTCAGAAAAGTTCAGCTAAGGCAAAATACAGTGTATTAAGGACGGTCCTATTGATTTTCATTTAAGGAGGATGAGTTGTAATCTCCTTACCAAAATTGCCTTGTCTGAATTTTAACAACTTAAGCAAGTGGTATGGGCTGCCAGGGATGTGAAGAGAAGATTATCCACTGCCAATGAACATGAGCTTGCTTTTTTCAATCTCTTTAAAGAACTGACCAACAGACAGAAGCACAGAGCTCTCACATCTATGATTTCTTAGGGCATTCAGCTCCATCCTGATGGATGCTCAAGAGGAGCATTTGTGTAGGCAGTTCCTATTGAATCCTGTGAGAACAATAGGCCAAGGTTTTAAAAGTTATGATGTAACATTTTCTGCTAGATGGAAGAAATGTGAATATACCCAAAATGTGCTTAACTACTTGTCAGTTAACTAAAAAAAAAGTGATGCTTGTTTCTGCTAATAATATTTCAACTCCAAATACCACAAATGTGTCATTATTGTTCTTTGAGTTACTTCAGAAGGAAGCAAATCCTTCTTACTTTGAATGCAATGCTATAAGTATGCAAATACATCTTGTGATACTAATATTTTAGCAGGTTAGGAATTTTTCCCTAATATTTGACTTATTATAGTTGAATATTGGTTTGATTTCTGTACAGATCACTAGTAAGAACTCTAAACTATGACATTAATTATATTAATCTATATCCTCATATATTCTTCATGTACTCAAGGGAGTATCAAGATAGACTAATGACAAAAAAATAAAAAAGAGACAATACAGATTTTAACAGGCAGCTAAAATAATTTATAGTTAGAAGCAGTGATAAAAAGACATGGCTATCATTATTTTTTAAACTGCTGTGTTATAACGTTTCATGAAGATAGTACATAGTGTCTTCCCAGAGGAAGAAGTAAAACTGTTAAGGAAATCAAGCTCACAAACAGACAGCATAGGCATTTAAATATGTAGGGTCCAATTTTCAAAATTGGCATTGAGATGAGCTTGAGTTCTTCTCTATGTGAAGTCAACTGTAAAACTGTTATTCACTTCACTGGGAGGAGAGTCATTCCTCCACTGCACGCTTTTGTAAAATCCACCTGTGAAATCTGAAATACATTCAGGTTTCGGAGAGCCATGCTCAGCAGATCTGACACAGGTGGAAGAAACTTAACTTTTCAATTCTTGCATATGAGAGAAAGAACTATGTTTAACACCCAACACAGTTAACACCCAAAAATATATTGACCATGACTGACATGTTCACTGGGGACACCATGAGCATAAGCACTGTTTGCTAATGCCTTGAACAGATATTTGGCTCTTTTCAGTCATGCATAATTGGAGCAAGAGGAAGGAGGGTCACAAAGATATCTCAGTTTCATTTCTATATTACCTTCTGACAGAGCTGTTGCTCTGCATATATTGCAGGTGGAAGCAGTGAAAGAAGCTAACCAGAGATTATTGTTAGATTGTGGAAATACCCTTGGGATTTTCTTGCAGAATTTTTTCTTTGAGAAGAAGATTTGTATCTGTCAAGTAAATACAGGGTAAACTTTTCTAGAAGTGTTGCAAGGTTGGGTTGGTTTTATGTTGGGTTTTTTTTTTGGAGGTCATATGGAAACTAGTTCATTTGCTGATCAAAGAACTACCAGTTGTAGGGGAGAGCTGTCAGAAGCTGCACTACTGTCGTGGATCCTCAAAATACTCACTGTCTCTGTTGCAGATTGCTTCAGGTAGCTGTGTCCAGGAGATATTGGAAGATTGTCTAATGAATAGCTGACACCAGAGAAAGTTCTGAAGAGTCAGTACCCACCAGGCTTGATTCCTTTCTCCCCAGAGAATCCTAGAGCATTACCCCAACATGTTTTGCATTCTCAAACATCTTACCTGGTCTCATACCCCGCTACAATTGTAGGCAACACAGTTCAGTATTTCTGAAAGTTTGAGCAGAAAGAAACAAGGCAAGAAGAAGGTACTTATATTTCAGGACCATGTGGACACCACACAAGCACAAAGAAGATCCAAGGTAAAATACTGTGTCATCTTGGGTGTTTCATCTAAGGGAGAAAGAGTTGGTTCTCAGCAGGTCAGACACAAATCCATCCATGTTATTGGATTTTCAGAGAAGGGTATAGAAATATAAGTCTGTACAATCTAATTCACTTTCTGCATAAGAAGAAAAATATAATTGCTTTTGTATATCCAGACATTGGAGGGGTTTCCCACTCTTTTTTAGAGTGATGATATCTCCTCTCTAAGACAAGGTTTTAGATCAAAGATTACACAATAAGCAGTTTGTTTGTTTCTAGTAAAAGATTATCTTTTGTAGAGCAAGCAGCTAGAAGGAATTCTGATAAGATAATAAAATATGTTCGTACACCTGTAGCCCTGGTAAAGGACAGGACTAGATGAACTCTACTTCATCCATCCCTGACAGGTGCTGGCCTGACTTTCTCTTAAAATCTCTAATAACAGAAATTCCACAACTTCTCTGGTTAGTCTATGCCAGCCAATAGCTACTCTGGTCTTTCCATAATTTCTTGTGATTCCCTCCATCACAGCAGTTGTTACATGTATAAATCACTTTTTTACAGTGGCTGTCATGTTGGAGTGCCAATCCTCCACCAGTAGGTATAGTAATGCAAGTAAATAATAAACACAAATAATGGTGCATGATGTTTTTATCTCAAAAATACATGCATCTGCCTGTGACTTTTTTTTCTAGGAAAGCAAATGTTTCTAGAGTAGCTTATTCCTATTTTCAGGCTATTTGTCAAATATGACATTGTGTCCAATTATATCCAGTCACAATAACCTGATGTAGTCATCAGACTCCAGACAGATATTAAAAAATCTTGATAATGATCAAGGATAAATTACTCTTTAAAATAGTAGAAGAAATAAAAAGTCATTAAAATAGTAAAAATGTCCTCTCAGAGTTATGAACAACAAAACATTATTGCCTATCTCTTTACTAATTTTGCTGAGCATTTGGAAGCAGCCTTTAGTACTTGATCTACTTAGAAAATTCTAATTTTGCAAAAGGACTATATTTAAAATAACATTCACCAAGATTCATATATGAAACAACACTACTCCAGATGTAGGAATAACTATGATAACTGTGCCTCTGGTGAAGGTTTTCCCAATTTGCCCAGCTTAAAAGGTGCTGTAATTTAGGATTTTCTCACAATTTAAAATGTATTCATTGATATCTAAGCCAATCACATATGTTTCACTTACAATAAAAAAACTGTCATCTCCAGAGTTTAATTCAGTTTTCACTCTTAGAAACCTATAGTTGGATGATAAATTAATCTTTCCCTACAAAGTAAGTAGACTTCTGTATCTTGAAAGACAGTTAACATTGCAATTAAATGTCACAAAGGGTCTGCAAGTGGATTCTAGGTCTATCTGAGTTGATAGAGAAACTCACAGCTAGGATGTATATCCTTGTAACACTACTCCTTCCCAAAGCTTTGCTGCAGAAAAGCGCATAATCATGTAAACTTGGAAGATCACTACTCCTGTTCCTGTTGGAATTCCTGTTCCTGGAACCTGGACTTGGACCTGATAAAGTCACTGATTTTTTTTTTCATGGCTAAAATAGTGATATTACATTAACTCTAGACACTATTTCCTATAAAATATTACCAGTGCTGTAAAAAAAGGGGAAAAAATTATTCTTGAGATATGTTACATGATATGTGATTAACAACATTTTCATTCAAAGTGGATTATGGAGGTTTCATAATAAAATTTGTCAACATTCATTTAGTGAGAGGTTTCATTTGCTGTGTCTGCTTTGCTGTTTTACTTCAAGTGAGAAACATACTTCTGAAGTGCCTATGCTGGTCACTCACATTTGCTTGGGGTCACATCGCAATGTGGACAGCAGGTCTACCAGCTGCAACAACTCTGCCCCGCAGATCTGCTCCTGTCATGCCAAACGTTTCCCAAAACAAAGCCCCTGTGAACCTCCCCAACCCCACAAAAATAGTACTGATATTACTAAAGTAATCATAGATGATGATTGATTTCCAGAGGAGCACAGAAGAATGCAGCTTTTCATAACACCCAACTGGTGTCTCCCAATGGCAGAGATTAGAACTCAAAACAGACATTGGCTGTTTTCACTTTTATCTGTGGACTGAGGCAAAATGTATCCGTTTGGTTCCATTTTATTTGAGGATTCATTCAAAACCAAAAGCTGGAGAATTCTATGCCTAAATCAACAAAATCATTCATGCCTGCTGATGGTGTACAAAATTGCTGAGCTGCTGACAGCTCTAAGCGAACGGTGTCATTTAAAAGATCACATCTTCTCTGTGCACTCCTGCTCTTTACCATTCTTATCTCCCTATGAACAGAGATAGTTACATTGATTCATGGTTGGTGGCACCATGCCACAAGCTCACATGTTACAGAAATAAAAACAAATCAATAATCCTTCTATGGAAACTACAAGAGCACTGACCACAATCAAATTTACACCAAGTTTATAGATAGCTTATTAACTACCAAAATCAAGTGCTTATTTTAAATAATGCATAGTAATGTGATCAAGATGAGAAAGTTTGGGAAATGATGCCATTTGTTTGCTTCATACAAAAATTGAGTTCCATCAATATAATGCCTTTTTTTCTACCCCATCTAAATTTAATACATTTAATTTCAGAGTGAGTTTTGATCAATGTGTCCAAATTACTTTTAAAGGCTTAGATAGATAAAGCTTTACCAGTCTTCATTTTTCTCATTGGAGTCTGGGTAATATGTTCAGTGATGTATAAATGCTGTAGATATTCCTAATTGAAAGTGAGAGAGAAGGAGAGAAATAAGAGAGAAAGTGAGAAAGCAAGAGAGAGAAAGAAATCAAGGAAAGCAAGGCAAAGCAAAAAGAAAGGAAAAAGAAGAAATGAAGGGAGAAGAAATGAGGGAAGGAAGGAGGCAAGGCAAGGCAAGGCAAAGCAAGGCAAGGCAAGGCAAGGCAAAGCAAGGCAAGGCAAGGCAAGGGAAGCAAAGAAGAAAGGAAGGAAGGAAGGAAGGAGGGGAGAAAGGAAGGAAACCTTATTTTTATTTTCAGAAATGCTCTAAATTTAATACAGCATAAGCTTTCTTTCCTATTTCAATTATGACTAGTTTCTAGATTAATGTTATTACCTATCAGTAGTGTTTTCCATTTGATTATGCATTTTCCTTACTGAATAGCCCTTTGTTTCTCAACAGATAGGTTAGATCTTTTAATATTGTTAGTGTTGAGAGATAAACACTTTGGTACATATTGGAGAGTAATAAATTGTGTTGAACATTGATAAACTAACGCAATTACTAGCAAGGTCACAGAGTCAGCTAATTTAGAAATATCAGTACTCAGATTTTGAGTTGTCCCCTAGAGAACTGCAGCCACTTTATTAAAGCAGGAGGGTAAGGAGAAAATGGTACATTAGGATTGATCTTTTGATCTAATTGTGGAACTCTGCCATTCCTTGTTTGACCAAAAGTGCTTAGCAAGCAAGAGGAAACACAGCTCAACTAATTGAGGAACATCCCTTAAAAACCAAAGGGATCATGGGAAAGAGAAACAAATTGCAATTTGTACAGCTTTATGGTGTTAGTTATCAATGAAAAGGTGTAAATATGGTACAATTAATCTTTGCTTTTCGCATGGGAATTTCTGGGGCTTGCAGACACACAGCAATCTTACTTCTAGTATGTTCAAGTAACAAAATTTCTTATACTGCTGAAGTCACATTATACATGTAAGTAATTAATTAAATTACTGTAAGTAATATTAGTTATGTAATGTAATTAGTAATGTAGGTAATATTTTCTCTGTTAAGACATTCTTAAAGAATTAATGTAAGACCTCTACAATAACACTCTACTGCATGACAACTTGAGATCATAAAATCTATTGGTATGCTGTTATTACACAAGGAGAAGGAGAGAAGTCAGAGTGCTTCAGAGATAAAACAAAAAGTTACAATTTAAATGTACAATGCACAATTTAAGTGCATTTTCTTCCACGAAATATACCTCCATGCACCTTTTTTGAACTATCTGGCTGAAGTTTATCTGCTTTTCATACCCTATGGGAATCACTAAAATGATGCAACTTTAAAAGATGCATACCAATTAATAGATCAGCTTGCCAGAATAAGAGGACTGATAACGAAAGATGTGCCTTTATCTCTATAGCAATTATTTTAATTTAATCCTAGTCAGTAAACTCTGGAAATCAATGTATTTTAAAGGTAATTAATGGATTAATTCAAATGAACAGAGGCTACAGAGTTGGGCAGAGAGGAACCTCATGAGGTTCAATAAGGACAAGTGCAGGGTCCTGCACCTGGGGAGGAATAACCC
>JAUBOD010001009.1:291589-303320 GCA_032353885.1 Nothura maculosa
GCGGGAAGGTTGGACTAGATGATCTCTAGAGGTCCCTTCCAACCTTATAGATTCTGTGATTCTGTGATTCTGTGAACAGAGAAAATTATTTTAAAAAACACATAAACTCCACCAGAATAGCAGCATGATAAATAGCACATAATAGTAATTGGACGGGTTTTTTTGCATTATCCCTTTCTTTCTCTCTCCTTCCTTTCTTCTTCTTTCTCTCTCTTTTTCATGCTAAAACCTGCAGAGGAAAAAATGTTGCAGTTGCTTAGTTTTTGTGCTTCTCTATGTTTTTCATGTTTGCATTATTTCACGGATAAGCAGTGATAGTGAGACTCAGCCGCAGAATCTGACATCTATATTTAGGTGTCATAGCATGCATTCAGTGACAATTAAGTAAGTTCCTAAGATCTTGCTACTGTTGACTGAGGTGAAGACAACACAAGCAGAGTCAGGAAAGCTATTCAGCTGTGCATTCTTAGAAGTTGATGAGTTCTCCAGACCCCATTGATGGTTCTGATTAGTCCACTGGTCAGAGCAGTATCAGTGGTGTACAGAGCCCTGGTACTGTCTGATGCTCTGTATCCATGAAGGACCACTGGATAAATAAGTCGAGTAAGGATCTCCACTGTCTGCTACTGGACTTAGACAACACAGAAACTCTAGAAAACACATTGGGGAAAAATACAAATATTGCATTTACAATTAGAACTCAAATATTAGGCCCAGTATATTATTTTCTTTCCCGCATCATGTCTGAGGTGCCAGGGTTATCTTTAAATCAGAAAAGACAGCAGAAAGCATCTAATATCATGGCAGCATGCAGCTGCACATAGACTAATTGCTACCTCTCAGCAGTGTAGTGCATACCTGACAGTGTGCAGATACAATTCTCCTATCTGTGTTGGGATAAGAGAGTGTAACTGGCTGACTCTGGACTTTTAATACATCAGGAAAACATTTACATAAAACTCAAATGGAAAAATAAATACAGAAAATAGTAGATTTTTTTCAGGGTTCTGAAATCCTGTTTAAAATAATTATGTGTTTGTTGGTTTTCATTCTCTTTGTTGTTCTGATTTGTAATTAAGCTAAAATTCAAAAGTTTAAAATTCCTGAGAATTTTGTTTTGACCTCTATGATCACCCTGTGGTTTCAGTAAAGAGGTGAAGGCCTCTTGACTTGACTGTCAGCTCTCAGATCAGAGTTCAAGGTCACTCATTCCAGGTTTTTGTCATTTCTGGGAACTTTAGAGTGGCCAAATTTTCATGTTTGAAAAAGAATTCAAAAAAACATAATCCTTATTTTAAAACAGTAAGTCAGGTTTCTATTACAAGTGTTAAGAAAATACTTGCGACTCTGGTGTTGGCAGCACCCCTCTCAGAGACGGTCCCTCTTAGTGCCACAGGCTTCCTGCCACTGAGGTGTGAGCTTCCAGAGCTTAATATACATTCACACAGAAACGTGTCTCCTTGTAGCTCCCAGGAGAAACACTTTTGTCCTTATGAAATCTACAGAAAATTCCCAATTTACATTTGTTAATTAGAAAGCTTTATTCTAAATAGGCTAATTAATTACAGGCACATTTACATTTTAAATTTAAGTGATTATTTTAGAAGATTTTGTAGACTTCTAATTACAAGTGTTGTTATTCTCATTAGGATTTCAGTTGCTGTCCCAGATGAGAATGGCAATTGATCTGTTAAACCCCACAGAGTCATCCAGTTTAACTAGTTCTGGGTATTAATGTACACACAGACCAAGTATCTGCTAGTGCCAAATAGCTGCAGAATTCCCATTCCCACCATGATTAATAAAAGGAACCAAATAGCTTGCCCCATTTGGGGCCTGGAAGCTGGAGTACAAGCACCTGGAAGACTGAGGATATTGAGGAAGAAAAAGGAAATCTTGTCTCCTTTGTCAATCAGTTTCATCCTGATGAGAAAAGATCACATTTAGTCTTTCGGTCAAAGATTGGGCACCCCAAAACTGCTTGAAGCTGTTTAGGGCCCAATCCAAAAGCTGTATCTTATAGCAATCTGCCATCAAAAACACAGCAAGCAGCAACAGATCTAGTATTTGATGAACTGGAACACAATGGTCACAAAATTGTGAAAAATCATTCAACAACCTCAAGTTTTATTTGGAATCTCTTGTCCTCTTCAGATGCTTACTCCTGAAACATTACTTGGTGCAAATATAACAATAATATTCATAAATGTATAGGTGCAGTGCATTGTAACTTATATTTATTTTTATAATCTAATAATTTGTTTATATGTGTATCACTACCAGAATGTAAAAAGACAGTTCGCATTTTGCATTGGTAGAGTGGTAGAAACCCAGAAAAAAATTGCTCAGAGAAAATATTTATTTATCCTATTTTACAACAGTTTGATTGAGGCATCCAAGAGAATAAGAGTGATCCGCCTAACCAAATAGTAGAGATGCTTACCCAGAAAGCTGGGTATCCTCTACTGGAGGATAACCGATTAACCTCCAGAATAGAGCAATCGTTACAGGAGAGAGTGTGATCCTCCCCATCGCACTATTTCCCAACTTGGTTAATGAGGTCATGTCACCAGGAGTCTGTTAGGAATCTCCCTTCCTGCTGGCAGTGCTGTTCCTGCCCAAGCAGCATCTGTAAGAAAAGCTCTTCCTTAAAATTACCTATAACACCTTTATTTAGAGATGCAGATGCTATTTCAATTTGGGGAAAACTGCTGTCGTGAAGAACTTCCACTGGTTAAAAAATGGAATAAATATAAATTTGAAATAACTTTTTAAAATGCTTTTTTCTTTCTGTCAAACTCAAGAAGCAGAGACTCACACAGCTGTAACAGCACTGCAGCCGCTCCAGATATCATGCTTTCCTGCAACTTTTTGTCTGCTACTGTGTCTGTATGCACTTTGATGAGCAGTAAAGAGGAGACTTCAAATAAAACAAAGCTGAAAAGGCAGAACTATCTTATATCTTTTAGGTAAGGAGGAAGACGGAGGCACAGAACAGAAGACTTGACCCCAGAGTCCAGAACATAGGAAAAAATAGTCTTACTTGCAAAGTATCAGTGTGGATTAGCCAGAAAAAGACGTCATCCTCAGATGGTTGTGCCCATATCTTCACTGAAACCACTCCAGGACTACCTTTCTCTGGTGCTTATCTCAACACTGTTTTGGATAGTTTGACTATTAGTTAATGTTGCGGTGGATATTCCCAGAACTCATGGTCCTGGCTATGAGTCTCCTTCTCTGGAGATATTCAAAACCTGCCTGGACTTGATCCTGTGCAATATGCTCTAGGTGACTCTGCTTGTGCAGGGAAGCTGGATTAGATGATCTCCAGAAGTCCCTTCCAATCTCAACCCGCCTGTGATTCTGGCCAAGTGAGGTGGGTTCTGCAATGCAGATACAACCGGGAGATCTTTGTGAGCTCAGATGTGTCGAGGGGGCCCCTCAATCCTACAGTCCAGGTGTAGCCCTTCTCCCAAGTCACTTTGTGCTTTGTAAAGGGTATTGCATTAGAGATTAACTTTTGCATTTCTCATATCAAGGATGTATAAAATACTCATGAGGAATGATTTAGGCACCCAAAAATAGATCTTTTCTTCCATTTCAAATGACTGAGATAGGTATATGGGCTATCAGATATGATTTAGAACCTACAAGACCAGTATGCAGAGTTCAAAAAGTATACCATATGCATCTAGTATGCCATAAACATCTATATTTAGTCAACTAAATTCCTTCCAAAGGGTTATAAATCTTTTTCACTACCAAGCTTTAGCTTAGATTGTGTACAAAAACATTCTCAGTATGTATTACAATCAAAAGCAGCAAATACATTAAAATACATTATCATTTACAGCACTGGCAAAGAAGGCAGAGTGGAAGTTCTTATAAGCTTAGTCATCATCAGTAGGTACATCAAAAAATATAGAAAGGTATGTGTATATATATATATAACCGAAGCACTAAGCCATTCCTTCAAAAGATTCATTCATAATGAGACTAATTATCAGCATTCATGCTAGATGTTTTGCTTTCACCCTGAGTTCTATTTACTGTTTAACAAAATTGGTATTCTATTTTCCTTCATCAGGCAATGATGAAGTACAGCAAATGATATTAGCAAATTGCAAAATAATCCCTGCAAGTTATGCAGGGAGACAGAGAATCTATTCCACACAATCAGGAAGTACAAAGTGATAATAAGAGCAGGTTTGATGGAGGTTATGTCTTACAGCTCTTTAGGTCAGATAATAATGTGCTATGTCATTAAGCTGTGGTATCACTTTCCTGGCTATTATAATTGATGGTTCATGATATGGACATACTATAAAGCAAGTAATATTTTTTGAAATACTCATCTATAAAATTGAGATGTGTTTTTTGTAAGCTCTGCATCTCTCTTTGCTCTTCCTAAGGCTATTCTTTTGTCTGTGTCATGAATAATAAAGACAAGCATCTTTACAGTTCAAAGTAATGTGGCAAATTACACATACATGCATGCATATACATTAACGCCTTCATAAATGATATTTCATACATATACAGCATTACTTACATATAGTATTCAATATAGTTATGTATGTATACACACATCCATATACATGTGTTCGAAGAGAGAAAGAGACTAAAATAAAGCTAAAAGAGTTCTGTAAATGATTTTGGAAAACTTGGGTATTGTGTAAACATGCTTTTTCAGTCCTGCTACATAACAGAAGGTCCAGGAAAGAGCGCTTTTGCACTGCAGTCTAGTTGCCCACACTGTTTAATTGTCACTTCCCATCCTTGTATGTATTCAGCTACTGCAACTACTTCTTTTCCTAGCACTATCTGGGGAATGTGGAACTAAGAATGTGGAACTGGGGAATTCGGGGAACCAGACTAAGATGGCATGCTGGACAAGGCTGCAGAAGTTTAAATCTCCCTTATTTTCCTCCTTTGTTTTCCTCTAGTGTAGGATTGGTGCTTTCACATATCCCCATGTTCCCACATACCCTGTTTCCTGCTCTTTAGTTTCCTCATGTTTGCAGGCTGTAGCATCATCTTCACATTAACTTGAGTAATTTGAAGACAACATGCACAGAAATAAGATTTGTGGTTTAGGGCCGTAAGGACAGCACATGGAGTCAAGGGAAGTCTTCATAGGGGATGAATACTTGACCAATAAGCTCTAGGGGATAACTGTGTGAGGAATATCCAGTTCATGCCACCTTGCTTGAGGCCATGAAGAAGTCCTCTTTCTCACAGCAGCAAGGCATCAGACTTACAGAGCATTTTATACGGACATGCAATAAATGAGCCCAGTTCATATTGTTGTGCAAGCTATATTTAGTCATTCAGTGAAAACGAGAGACCTAACACATTCAGATCTACACACAGTGATTAATCTCTAAGTGCACAACCATTTTGCAAGTATCAGCCTCTCCCAGTTGTCACATATGCTCAAATCCGATCTACTATGAACTAGAGGAAAGGTGTGTGCCATTCATTTTCATAAAAGGCCACAGGATTTTAGTGTAAGCGAACCATTCAACTTTAGCAGTGTCTGTACATTTTCAGATTGGTTCTAGATATATTTCACCTACAAAATTAAGATACTTTTTTTTCTTTGTGAGATATAGGCAGAGAAAATAATTTTGACAAAGTCTTTACAAAGGATTTCAATAAAAGACCTTAATGATATATTGCATGATATAATGATATATGCAACATTAAGTTGCATTACTTTGGCACCTTCAGCCAAGTCTGAACAAAAGCACAGTGTACAATAGCAGGATCCCTTACTGTGAACAGTTGGTCTGTGAATATCACTTATATTAGTGAAACTACCTTAACTGCACATTACAGGCCCTCAGTAAGAAAACAAATATATTAAATCAGCAGAAGTACAGTTGAGGTGCTACTGCTACTACCCTAAAGGCCTTTTTTTACCAGCAGAGCTGTGCCTACCTCAGAGCACAACATCCCAAGTCTGCACCATTTTTGTATCCTGGAAAGATTACTCTCTACAAGTTAAAGAGTAATGAATTTTATATTTCCCAATCAGGCCTTGGCTTCCCTTCTTTCCCTGTGTGTCTTTCCCCACCAGAAAAAAAATAAGATTAGAAAGAAAAATATTATTTTTTCTGATAAATTTTAATTCAGCCTACAGAATATCTTGATCAATATAGAAAAATCTTGTCTATATTTGAAGGAACTCACTGGATCTTGGGTTGGTATTTTCCCCTGATTTAAGGAGTTGGGATTTTTAAAACTTCATGGAGTGTTAGTGAAAAAACAAACAAACATACATACAAAAAATAATCTTTTCTGTGTGTATTTATGGATAATTTAAACAAAAAAATCCAGCTTTTTAATAATGGCAGATTCATGTAATTTTTATATATTTTCATGTATTGGTGTATATATATGTTTGTCTATATTATATACTATTTATCACATTTTTCCTGTTGCTTATGTAAGTCAGTTATTAGAACTTTAAAAGTAATAATCCAACTATTAAAAGAGTTCACTTTAGTAATTAGGGTGAACATAGGAGGCTGCAGCAGCTACACAGAAATGCTGCATTTCAAAGAGGAGAAATTGTAAGTGACAGTAACCCTTTATCAATTTATTCCAAGTCAGTTAATTAAACTTGGAATTTCTTAAATAAGGTGACAGTCAAAAAGAAAGGTCAGTTTTTCCAGTGTCTCAATAGGTCACCTTCATTTCTTGAGTTTAATTAACTAATTTTTAACAGAACAGTCAGAAATATGCTAAAATTCATAATTCTTTCCTTTTTCTTATAAGATAGGAAAGTGCTTCTTCTCCTTAGGTTTCTTATGTCTATAGGTCTACACAGTACGTTTCCAAACCAGAAGGAAGTGAAGAAAATTTTCTCCACCCTCACTAAGGCCACACTTTTAGATACCAGAATTAGAAATAGCTGAAGAACATGCCAACTCATGGCCAACATATACTGCTGCTGCAGTGTCCTCTTAAGGACACATATGATAGTCCTTGTATAAGATTATCTACACAAGTACAAGAGTCAAATGAACTGAGGAGCTTGAGACTGGGGCCTCTCCTTTGATCTGCTTCCAGTCTGACATTTTTGGTCTGAGAAGACTCAACTTTATTGAATCTAGATGGTAGAGACAGGGTCATGTCACCGCTTTCTTCTCTCATCTGTCCCCATCCCACTTCATCAAGACTTAATCATCAAGAAAATAATTTGATTTTTATGTGGAAAATTGTGCTGGGATTCACATACTGAAATGCATGCAAAGAGAGTGTTTGAGAGACTGGGAGAGTGCAGGGAAGAATGCTGAACAGAGTGGGAAAGCCCTAGGAGAAGAAAACCTGCACATAAATCACTCTGGAGGCTGTGGACCAAAATAAATTTAATATTTTGAGCTGCTTTTTTTTCTGTTTCTTTCCATGTAGGAAATTAAATGGACAGAATGGAAAGAAAAACATAATTCTAATATTAATCACCTCTTTGCAAGAACAACTTGAAAGATCTTGAATCTTTGAGTGGTTATTCAGTTTGACAAGAGTAATGGTAGAGTAACCTTTAATGCATGTACATTCAAATCAGACATCAATGAGAAATGCTAGGAAGAACATTTTTGGCCAGTGTGCTTAGCTACTGCACAGTAACCGTTCGCGTTTATACCTTTACTCAACAGCAAGCACAGCTCAAGTGAGGTAAAGGTATCACTGCTTGTTCACGCAAATCAAAGCATGTGCATGGGCCATGAATTGTGGAAAGGCTAATGTATTATAACGACATTTATTACATGAGACTGTAGCAATTTGCTTTTGTGTGTATGCAACAAAATGCTGGAAAGTGCGAGACAAGAACACAAAACAGGAAAAAGTGCTTCTGGATCCTTCGGCCTCCTGCCTCCAATCAAAGTTGCACTTTCAGATTACTTGAGCCTCTCAGAAAAATACAGCCACATCTGTGAAGCTATATCCACCAGAGAAGCACTAAAGTAAACAAATGGAGGGTAAAAGAAATTAGTTTCAATTTCTGAAAACACCGAACAAACAACTCAGTTTTTTATTCAATGACATTTTCTTTTACTTTTGTGAGCTTTCCAATACTTTATCATCACCTAAGGGCAAACCAAACAAGTTGGCTGATTCTGCTCTATCACAAAGTCAAAACAACAAAAAATGTTTGTGTTTTCTAATAACAATGTTGAAGTATATAGGTCTTTATGTTTTCAGTGTTACTGTAAACATAATTTGAAAATACAAATTACCTTCAGAGGATATATGAAGACAACTTCTCAGTTTTATTATTATATCTTAACACAAGTGATTTGGCACAATTCCAAGACCTTGGAAACTACTAAGCACTTAATCTAGAATTACGAGCACACTGGACTACACTAGGTAGTGTCTAGTGGTAGTGTCCTACCAGTCTGTAGATTGGTAGGACATGGGATATTATATGGAGAAGGCCAGTGTAAACAATTTGATGGAAACTTTTGCAATCGTGAATACTTCTAAGGCTTTTGTGGGGGGCATGTTTTCCGTTGCACAGGAGGCTTTTGAGTTCTGAACATTACACCAAGTCAAGAGGATGAAATGAAATATTAGAAACACAGTTCTGCAAAATATATTAATTTGAGGAATCCTAATCACTATACATCACTATTTAGAGAACATGCACTCATGATATTACGTGTCACAGTTACTCACAGAAACATTGTAACATCAGAGACCCCTCAGTCAAATCAGTAGCACAAGTCTACACCAACAAAGCTGACTGGATATGGATTAATTAGAAATAAATATTTATGTATCTTTTTTTTTCCAAACTAGCACTTTTTTTCAAACTAGCATTTACAAGAAGATATTTGTTCTGTTTCCTAAAAACAACAGCCTAATGTCAATCTAGACGCTACAGAAATAACAAAGTTAACAATTTTTATGATAAGCTAGTGTTCTTCTGATCTTATGAGGTCCAGAGTTTGGATGGCTGGCACTAGGCCCTGGTTAAAGCTTTTAACAAAGTAAATAGGAGATGAACTAAAGAACAAGTGGAAGATTGATACAAGCTCAAAATATAAATCCTTGCCTTCACTGTCTGCCCCTGCCAGAAGCTCCAATATGATATATTGTTTAGTGAGAAAACAGTGCAGTATGAAAATAGAGATATGCAAAAAGACATTATGAAAGAAATGTTACATTTACTGGATACCAGTTGACTTCACTCAAAGCCAAAAGCCTCACAAAATTAGATAGAGTCTCTCCTCATAGGTTTTGTATGAGTTGGTGTATCATTATCTTATTGTATATTCCATCTCATTGGAAACAAATGTTTAGATCTGAGCTGAAATTAAAAGGATAGAGCTGAGCTCTGTGTCACTTGGATGCGAATTATTCTATTTTAATTCTAATGTATTCACAAGCAACAGAAAAGCTGATTTCAACAATAATCTATCTGTGATCATTAGGTTACATTCTTCATGTTAATACTCCCTCCGCTATTTCTTTAGGATAGATTCAAAGTTATTAACATAGAATCAATTGCTGAAAAAAAGAAAAATTAGACTTAAGTTAGAGAGGAATTTCTGCACATCATCTATTAATTGAAAATGCAAGGTCCACCATTTCATAGAGGTTAAAAGGTAATCAGATTAAATGTTCAAATTGTATTACATCTGTTATATTTTTTTCATTTGTACAAAATTAATACTAAGCTAGATCCTCTTGAGACTCTTGCACAAGCTGTCTCTCAGATCTTCTTCTGAAATCAATCTAAAAATATTTAGTCTTGTGTAAATCCTGTAATAGGAACATGCATCTTTGTTAGATCTTGCCAATATTAAAAAGATTTACAAAAATCTAGTGTGCTCAGTATAGTTCATTCTTCCCACACATTATGATCATTATTAAATTAATTGCAGATCAAAAAAATTAATCAATCCAGTAAATGAAATGTGCTTTATTGCCTAATTCTATGATTTTAAGTTAATTTCAGTTGTTACATTGAGAGTTATCCTTGTTTAGGAGATGTTTAGGGAAGTCAGTGGAGGATGAGGGCAGTCAGCGGAGAGTCAGGGGAGAGGTAGGGCAGTCAGTGGAGGGTGAGGGAGTGGGTCCCTCCCCTCCAAAAAAGGTACAGCATTCAGAAAGGCCAGCTGCACAGATTGTCACCAGGGATAGGAAGCAGAATAGGAGGGTTGCTGTTGTCGGTGGTTCCCAGATTCAGGGAAGAGAGGGACTGATCGCTAGGCCCAATCCTTTCTTGAGAGAGGTCTGCTGTCTTCCTGGGGCCCAGATAAGGGATGTCACTAGACAACTTCCCAGATTGGTCCGACCCGCAGACTATTACCCGTTGATGGTCCTCCATGTGGGTGCAGAGGAAGTGGCAATGTGTAGCCCCTGGGCCATCAAAAGAGACTTCAGGGAGCTGGGGAGGACAATCAGGGGCACTGGTGCACAGATCATCTTCTGTTCAATTCTTCCTGGTGCTGATGGCATGTACAGAAAGAAATCTTAAAGTACAGTCCATCAACGCCTGGCTCCGAGGCTGGTGTCATCACCATAACTTTGGCTTCTTTGATAACAGGATGCCTTATGGGGCACTGGGTATGATGGCACCCAATGGGGTCCATCTCTCTCAAAGCGGGAAGAGGGCACTGGGTCGGGAGCTGGCTGGGCTCATCAAGAAGGCTTTAAACTAGATTCGAGCGGGGAGAAGGGTATCCATGGGGCGGCTGATGAAATGGTGGCTGATGGCCCATCACATCAGCCACGGGGGACTGGTGCTGTGGCCTGTCAAGGGCCCTCTAGGACTAAAAAAGCCAAAGGGCAGAATACGGAAACTTCTGAAAGCCCCTACTGTCAGGCTGCAGCTGCCCCAACAAGGAGGAGAGGTGCATTGGGAGCCCCACTCAAATGCCTCTACCTAAACGCACACAGCATGGGGAATAAACAAGAGGAACTGGAGTTGCACGTGCGGTTACAGGGCCATGATCTCATTGCAATCACTGAGACATGGTGGGACAGCTCCCATGATTGGAATGTGACCATGGAGGTCTACAGGCTTTTCAGGAGGGACAGGGCAGGAAGGCGAGGGGGCGGAGTTGCTCTCTATGTGAGAGAGCAACTGGAATGCATAGAGCTCAGCATAGGAGAGAATGGAACATTAGTAGAGAGTCTATGAATGAGGATAAAGGGGCAGGCCAATGAGGGCGACACGGTGGTGGGAGTTTACTACAGGCCTCCTGACCAGGACGAGGAAGGGGACGAAGCCTTCTATGGCCAGCTCCGGGAAGCCTCCCAATCACAGGCCTTGGTCCTCCTGGGAGACTCCCTCTACTCAGCCCTAGTGAGGCCACACCCCTCTACTCAGCCCTGGTGAGGCCACACCTGGAGTACTGTGTCCAGTTCTGGACTCCCCAGTACAAGAGGGATGTGGAGCTGCTGGAGACAGTCCAGCGCAGGGCTACCAGGATGATCAGGGGCCTGGAACATCTGCCCTTTGAGCAAAGGTAGAGGGAGCTGGGCCTCTTCAGCCTGGAGAAGAGAAGGCTGAGGGGGTACCTAATCACTGTGTATAAATACCTCAAGGGAGGCAGTGAGGTGGATGGGGTTGGCCTCTATTCACTAGTGGACAGTGATAGGGCTAGAGGAAATGGCTTCAAACTCAAGCATCGGAAGTTCCACAGGAATTTAAGGAAGCATTTCTTGACAGTGAGGGTGACAGAGCACTGGAACAGGCTGCCCAGAGAGG
>JAUBOD010001009.1:303420-316465 GCA_032353885.1 Nothura maculosa
GCTTCTAGAGAGGGTCCAGTGGAGGGCAACGAAGATGATTAATGGACTGGAGCATCTCTCGTACGAGGAGAGACTGCGTGAGCCGGGCCTGTTCAGCTTAGAGAAGAGAAGACTAAGAGGGGACCTAATTAACATGTATAAATACATGAAGGGGGACTGTAGGGAAGAGGGGGCCAAGGTTTTTTCGGTGGTGGCCAGTGATAGGACAAGGGGTAATGGGTGTGAGCTGAAGCACAGGAGGTTCCATCTGCAGGTGAGGGGGAACTTCTTTCCTGTGAGGGTGATTCTATGCACGTGTTTTTTTATGTACTTATGTTTATATAAATATATTTAAAAACTAAACCTAAAGTGCTCCCTTCCACTCAAAAAACATCTCTTTTTAGATATTTCAGAAATGGTTGCTTTAACACATTTCCCATGCATTTTCATTAATATTTTATTCCACCATCTTATGAACCCACTTCAAGTCACAAACAATAACAAGCACAGTAAGACTGCCTACAAATGTAGCCTCTTTCCAAATACGTGGGGATTTAGTTCAATAAGGCAGTGTACCTGAATGACAAAAGAACTCAAGTGAACCAAACTGAAAAGTACAACAGCTGTAGGCTTCTGAGACGACAAAGTGCCTATGTATCCTGGCACCAGGCTTTACTCAAACTAGACCAAAAGCAACACTTCACATTCAACTTTTCTTTCACAAAAGTAGGACACAGAACTTTTCTTGATTGCCTGGCATATTTTATTTGAAATTTAAGAGAGATTACTTCTAACTGGCCTGAACATGTCTCTGATTTATCTCTATTCCCTGCTCTTATACAGTGCATGCCTCTTCCTATCACTGGTATCTTCTCTCACCTGCTAATTTGAGCTCCAGACTAGCTCCAAAATCTGAAGCCAGGTCCAGTTCTTATTCAGGGATATTTCATATCTTGGTCATTAACAGAATAATATTTTAAAATATTTTTAGAATGTACTTTATATCATTTAATCTAAATTTTTAAAATGAGAATTTATATACAGTAGTCTTGAGTTTGGCTCATGAATTATAATTGGTGAAAAGAACATCAGATATCTTGATTCCTATTGAAACAATCTATAGCTTTTGCAAAGAAATAGCTTTTTCTTTTTTTATGAAGTTTTAACAGAAGTTATGAGTCCTTATCAAGTCTAGAAGCATCAAAAAAGAGTAACCTCATAACCTATATTATATTTTATCTGATAACTTTCCAGATTATTTTGCTCTTTTTGAAGTTATTTAATGATACAATAAATAAAATTATACATGAAATGACAGTGAGAGAAGTGAAATCTCAGAGCATGTGTTGATTCAGAATAGAGGTATACAACACTTTCCTACTGATTACCTTCTTATTCTTATATAGACATAGCTAGCAGAGACAGCATATGATCAGATACAATGCCATTAATCAGCCCTAGGTTAATCACTAAGATTAGAAATTCATTAAAGAGGTCATGTACTAATTTCTATCACATTAATTCCTTCTAATGGAGGTAATGGAAGCTTTCATCCTCATTGCCTTGGCCAGCGTAGTTCTGTATTACGGAACAAATATGAAAAAGAGAGTAGTTGTAGTTTATGGCTAAGGTAACTTTTTTCTTCCCAGCAGAAAGTAGAAGACTAGCAGAAACATGCTGAGATAGTCTGCAGATAAAGTCAGCAGTTTTCAACATGGATGGAAGCTGCAGTTGATCTATAGCCTGGAAGAAATGGGGGAAAAAAAAAAAAAAAAAGAAAAATCCATCTGCGTGTTCTTTTGCATTTCAAATGTAGGCTACATTTATTTCTTTATTTATTTAAGATGATATGAGGTAGTATAAGACACTCTGGGAGGATGGCTATTCAGAAATACTTTTGAAGACTATAGAACCCAGTAACAACCAGTAACTTATGAACTGAAAATATTTTGGAAGGTAGGAGAGATTTGCATTCATGCTGACACGTTCTGTATCAAGTTTAATCCAGTGGGATTTGAAACCGCTGAGATATTAAACCTTGAAAAGAGGGATTTATAATGGAAAGGCTGACAGAACTTTAATTATAGCCAGTAGCACTTTGAGCATACTTAAATGTACTATGTTTTTATAAGGACATTATAAAAAAGGAAGGGATAGAGGTCACAGATTAGATTGTGCTAGAGTAACCAGTGGAACATCTAAGCCTTTAGGCTTAGCTTTTTAGCTAATGTTGGCTGACAGATAAAAAGTTAAGTACCTGAGAATCTAGACAATATTAGAAGACAAGATCTCCATTTTTTTTAAATCATTTCACACACATATATATACTTTTTTTTTTCCTCAGGAAGGCGTATTTGGTAGTCTTGTGCCTCATGTAAATATGTGAAAGTAGCAAAATAGGACGATGAATCCTTTCCTTTTTCCATTTTGTGCTCAATGCAGCTAGCACATTATAAAACTCTCAGGAATATATAATGTCATTAGGAATGTTTAAGTACTGAGATTAGTATGTTTTACCTTTTTAATACATACATTCACACTCATAGCTCATAGTTTCTGGCTATGGCCAAACTAGCAGTGAATGAGTTATTTTATTTGTAAAAGACAAGAAAGACTATTGGCTTTTTTATAGAGAAAAGCCTTTCACAGGCACAATTTAGTTGTAAAAGCAAGGCAGCTTAGAAAAATACTAACAATATTTTGTGAAAGAGATGGTATTCAAGATCTGATATAGTATCTCCAGTAATAAAAATCTTCAGTTGCTCAAAAGGCATTTTAGAGAGAAAGACAAACTAAATATACTCCATTTTTCATAATATCTATCTCTTCTCCTTGAACAAAGTATATTTGACAGATAAAGGAGACAAAAAAGCACAAACTGCATTTTGATATGTATTTCTGGGATTAATTGTTTAAAGAAATTGTATAGAAATGAAGTCATAAAATATATAGAAATATAGTCATAAACATTTGTGAAAACCACATGAGAAAAGCCATCCTTTATAATTCAAAGACCCCTAGGTAAGACATGCAAAATCACTATGTATGTTCTGCTTTGCCAAATGGAGATTAAGGATCTCCTATAGTCTAGATGAGCATCTTAACTGTATTATAATCAGTGACTAGTAGCTAAGAGTGACTAATAACTAATATCCTTAAATGAGATTATCTGCAAATACGTGGTTTATTTTAAAGGATTTCTTTTAAAATTTAAAGGATCTGCATACTCATAGTCAAAATTTGTACTAAAATTAATCTCTAATTGTTTCCAAATGTTTAGAGGTACCAAGGACATAAATAAATAGAGATAGGAGTCCAGGAATCTGATCACAGCTCCACCAGCAGTGCATCAAGGACTAGTTCTTATCTGTATGTTTATCTGTTTTTTTACTACAATGAGTAACTAGTTTACTTTAATCAAACTCTGATGCAAGCACTGGATTATTTGTCAAATCTGAAATCTTTGTTTATTGTAAGAAGTGTGGGGAGTAGAAGACAATTTTTTCTTTTAACTGCAATAATTTTCCACTTCTACCTAACCCTTCTTATTATGGTCATTTGAAGTCAGGCTGGTTCACACCTTCGCAGTGTCTATACCTCACCACTAAAATACAGGGATGTATTCATTGTATTTTGATGAAAGGTATGAACAAAATGAATGTGGCACTTTATGCAGAGCTATGTTGTGGGGCTGAGTGTTCATCCCTTGTGAAAGGAAGACTGCCAAGTGGAAGACAGGGAGGACAATCACTAACCAACTCCACCAGTGAGACCTGAGGTAGAAAGGAATGATGCTGAGTCCAAAAAAACTTCAAGGGAAAATACAGTTTTTTCATTTAGGTTGCACCTAAAGGAATTACACAGCTTAATCCCCACATTTTGAAGCCTGAAGTTGATTCTGTCACTTAAAATGCCAGTAAATAGCTGCTTGTATTTGTAGGAGTGTAGTATTGCAGAAAGTCACTCTATGATGCAGGCAGTTTCCAATCAAAACAGTAATACATGTAAAACAACAAAACAAAATAGAACAAAACTCATTTCTTTTTTTCTTTTTTTTTTAAAGATCCATTGATTAGCTTTGCATGTATCAAGTAAGATTTTATGGCACATGGTTGTGCTGGTGTGGATACAAGAAAAGCAGTAAGCATAATGTGCAGGCCACATAAACTGATTTATTGGACTGGTTCTTTGGTGAAAAAACAAGCAAAGGGCTATTCTGATTTATGGTTCTAATTTTGTTTGGTCACAGTATTACTTGCCTTTTTGTAGTATGAAAAGATTTCTATGAACGATAAACTTCAAAGAATCATTACCTCTGGCATTAGCAAGGATGCTTAAATTGAGTACTTAATTATGAAATCTCAAATGTATGTTTTCTACATCTTTTATCTTATTAAGGAAGAGTTGTTTGAATGTCTGCCTTATAGAGATGAGCACAATATTCTAAGGCAGCAAGAAAAAATATAAAAACAACTTATCCTTTAAGAACTAGTTAAAATCATTTGTTATGCCTTTTTCAACCCTGCAAAATATGATGATTCTAAAATACAAACAAATGTTGTTTGCTGCTCACAAAAGGTAAAGGTCTCTAAAAGCTCACTTAAATCAGGTAATGATTAATTTATTTTTAACAAAATTCAATGTCAATGCATTTAAATTTTGTGATTAAAATATATTTATAATTCCAGTACTCTGATGGAGAAAATTATAGGGAAAAAAAAATCACAGCTAAAAATAAAAATCTTATAGCTTGATTGTTTGAAATCATGATGAAGAAGCAATGGATTCCATATTTCAGTGGATGTTCAGTTTGTATTTCAGTGTATTTGATATATCAATGATTGTGTGTTTCTCATAGTAAGCAGAATAAGGGCAGCTGTACACTATATTCTTTGCACAAAACTCTTTTGAGAAAAAAATCTTTCTCTGAATAAGTCTTTATTGCAAAATAATCATCAATCAACTTATCTTTTTAATCTCTTCTAAATGTTTTTGTGATTTGGTATCCTAATAAGCAAGATTAGTGATGTCACCCTTAGCTATGAAATACCTCTGCTTGCAGTGAGCAATCAAACAAGACTATTTGTAAGACATTCCACTACACCTGTATTTTTATTTATAAACACAGCAGATGATAAAACCAAAAGAAACAAATCTTGTTTTCTCCCACTATCTTAGATCTAGATCTCAGACCTGCTGAAACCAGAGGTAGGATCCCAACTATCTTTAATCCACTTTGAAACAGACAGTGCCTGTTCTGCATTTAAAAATATATGTCATAGGAAAGATTGTGTTGCAAAGTATAAGGAGTGCTGCCCAGTCCCAAGGATCAGTCCTCTGGTGGAAGAAGATCTTTTGTTCTTTGAAATTTCAGCTTTGACAATAAGAAATCCCTCCTCTTACCCTGTTCCAGCCTTGTGTACTTGGCTGTAGGGAAGATGAGGCCACAAAAAGCTTTTCAAGATTCCCCTTCAAAGGGGAAAGCCTATACAGAATTTGAAGTAGAAGTAAAGTAGGGAGCAAGAGGAGATGAGATGAGAAGGAAGAGAAAATGCAGATAAATCCTTCTGCATAGGTGAGGTTGTGTGCGTACACACAAATAGGGCAGAGAAATAATTGTAAGCATCTGGGGAGAATCTGGAACCAGACAATAGCAAGATCTCCTGATCTCTGTATATTTCAAAGAGTTGTCTTAGGTTTTTCTGTATCTCTTGGGAAAAGGAAAGAAAGTTGATTTCAAAACTAAAAACAGTCAAGCCAAAGCTAAAAGATAATCAGCTTAAAAAATAAGAATGGATGATAAGAAAGCTTAAAAATTAGAAATCCCAAATATCACCAGTAGCAAGGGGTACACAGATCACTTGTCAACAACAGTATTCTGGGCAAGACAACATGTGTCTTGGCATGCATTGATTGTGCTGCGTCTTTTATCCTGAGAAAATGACCAAAAGCCCACTTACTATCCCTAGAGCAAGCTTAATAAGATACTCGCAGCATCAGAGTTCACATTGGTGGTTTAGGCCTAGAATATTATACTTATCAAGTAATATTAAGCATACGTGGAATTGCTATTCCATATAGATTACTATTCCTGAGATTCAGGATATAATTTCTTTGATAACAAAGATAGGTTAGGAAGTTCCTGCGTCTTCCTCATTTGATTTTGGGAGGCTTTTAAAACATGAGTCACTGCAAAGATGAGTTTCAGTACATGACTGCACAAGCATTTGAAGAAGCACAACTCTACAGCAGAGGGAAGAGTAAACAGATTGGTTCTGGAAACTCCTTTGATTCCAGAGAAATCATGGAATCAAATCAATCAAATCAAAAGTAGTGACTTTTTAGAAAGAGGTCATGATTTCAGCAAATGTATCAACCCTCAAGAAAGACTGCATAGCAGAATCACCAGTTTTATCTTTTACTCATCAAATCAGCATTTACATTAGAAATAAGAGAGCTACTGTTGTAAATTTAGAGAAAGAAAAAGGTGAACGTGCTATATAGAAATCGTGTTGCACACTTGTGAATTTTAAAATAACTTCAACTTATGCTCACCTGAACTACAAAGAAGATAATTTGCCTTTAAGTATAGCCTAGATTGTGTTGTGTTTTGTTCTACTCCTCATCAGCCAGCCTGCAGAGGGCTGGTGCTGGAGATTCATAAGACCACCTCCTGCTTTTGGAAAGCAATTCAATCTTGCAGGCATCGCTAAGGTCCCTTCCAACAGTGAGCAAGCTGCAGTGATTCATGCCACAGCCAGAAACCACACAGAGAGCCATCAGCTCACAAAGTTAACAGGAAGCAGGTGAATCGAGCACATTGCAGCCCTGCCCTGCAATGCTCCTTTCCAATTCAGATGTCTCACATACATGGGAGGAACTGACTTCTCTGCCCCCAGAGAAGCAACGAAAAGACTGAGGATGACAGGAGTTAAAAGTCTAGGAGTGGAGTGATAGATAGATAGATAGATAGATAGATAGATAGATAGATAGATAGATAGATAGATAGATAGATAGATAGATAACCAAAGGTGACTGAGGACATCCAAAAAAGTGCAAAGACCTTTTCTGACCTAAGGATGCAAAAGGATATTGAAATGGAAAAGTGGAAGAACTAGCAAGATTTCTTGATAAAACAAAGTTCATTATACTTATGGTTCATTCTATCAGCGTTTCTTGCTGCAATGGTCAGGGAATGAAAGTTCTTCACAATTAACATAGCTAATTAACATGGAAACTACTTACTCATCCTTTAAGGCAGGCACTGCAATCAACAGTAATTATCTCGATTGACATTGTAGTCATGTAGCTGTAAGTTCTGTACGTAAAAATACTTGCTTTATAAATGTTGCTTTTTTCTCCTCTGAACATTAAGTAGTCTATTGTTTAACTTAGAGGGTTAATTTTTATAAACTTGTGATCAAATAGACTATACTCAGAGCTAATGTCCTTCCCTTTATAGTCCTCTGTGCAGCTCAAATGCTAAAGGCTCTTTAACATATTGTACATTTTCTTATTTTTTAAAATTAAAATATGCAATTTACAATTCTGTTTTTCTGTTCTAGTATATTCCATGAAATTAATTATTCCTCAGTCTTTTTTGAATTTTTCTAGTTTGCATATCAAGTGTTGCTCTATTACCAAAAAGAAAAAAAGCTTTCTTGAATTTTGTTCCAGAAAAACAAAGGAATTTTTAATATTGACTTCTCATACCTTTGCACATTTCAAAGAACCACCTTTTCTCGTCATGTCTGAATAGCCTTTCTTTAGGGTTTTGCTTTTTAAAATGTTAATGACTTTCTCCTCCTTGGAGATATCTCTGTTTCTGGGCAAGTTTGTCAATCAGCGTTATATTTGTGTAGATACAGTACTAAACACTATTCATTTACATGGCAAATACAAACCATATCAATCAGTCAGTCTAGAGTATTCTTGGTAATCTGTGCCAGTATTTTGCATGGCCCAAGGGATTAATAAGAAAAAGAGATCTGTGAATATTCATTCAAATGCAAAGCAGAATTTCAGAGTACCCTTATTCATGACCCATTTGTTCTTGGTTTTGTTTTTTTTTTTTTTTTTTTTTTGCTTTCCATGAGAAGTAAAGCACTCAAACAAATATAAAAATAAATTCTGTCCATCTAAAACTATACGTAGCCACACTTAACGTAATATAGCATTGATGGCAGTCCTGCTTCAAGCAGGAGGTTGGTCTAGATGATCCCAGTAATATTCCTTCCAACAACACCAAATGAATGGGCATAGCTAAATTACAACTTTTCTGAAGTGTGTGTTAAATCTGACCACCAGAAAGTCATACTGAATTGATATGCTGCCTAATAAAGTTATATAGTCAAAATATGAATCTTTCAACTTGAAGGAGATACTAACCTTGAGACAATAGCAAAATAAATTCTTACATTGTAATGAAGAATAATATTGCTGAATACCTATTGATTTCTATAGGACGTTCAATAGTAGGGCACGTTTTACTGACAGGGACATTAAAGAGATGTCAGAGACAACATCAAACTGATATGATAATGTCATTAGTATAAGAAAATATTTTCTATATGTAGAAGTATGGTGGAATTTCTTTTTTTCTATTTCTATTTCTTTTTTAGTAAAATTGATCAAATTAGGTATTAGCTTAAAAAATAAAAATTTAGCCAACTCAGAGGGTTGTGTTACATGGGGATTTATCAAAGTGGAAAGACGTTCTTAGTAGGGTTTCCTAAGAATTTAGGATCAAACTTATTTAATATTTTAATTACTGAATTAGGCAAACAACATAAACACATGGAAATGAAATTTACTGCTAACACAAAGTTGGGTTAGATTATCAATGAAAAGTAACTCTGCAATATTTTATAAAAAAATGAATGACACTAGAGACAGCAGTAAGGAAAATAGTTTAAAAATTAATAGTACAATGTGCAAAGTAATGCACTAAGAGATGAAAACCAAGAACTCCTCTTTTAGCTCCTGTAACTTCATTAGTTGGAAATGATAGAAGAAAGGAAACTGTGAAGCAACAGCACACTGAAGGACTGAACTCCTCCACATACTGCCTACGATGCATGAAATGAAGTATTTTAATAGAAATATGGAAGTATTCATGTCATTGTATGAGACAAAACTTAGCTAATTGCCATGATTTGTAACTTCCTCTCAGGCTGTTTCAGTGTAACCTTACAGCCTCAATTCATATGGCAAAACAAATGAGCCCTAGGTATGTTGCCAACAGTGCAATTTAGAAATTTCAGATATTATAATAAGATGTTCAGTCTCTTCTAACAAATGATGTATTCACCATAAATTGTAATCTAATCCCTGAAAATAGAATAAAATTTTATTAAATTCAATGAAATTAATTAGATATGATATCTCCCTGAAGAATCTACAACTGTTTTGAGGACAAAATGCAACTAAAAGATGCTATCCATATTCCAGACCAGGAAATATAATGTGTAATTCACTTTCCCTTGTGTAGAAAAGCTCCAAAGTCACATAATCCTGGCAAACATCCTCTCTACTCTTTCATCCTATCATCCTATTTTCACCCACATACATTTGGGTGTAACTGGGAACTCATTGTTTTGAAAAGGGAGAAGGACCTGAAAGCAAAAGTCTATTTTTCGGGGAATCATTTATCGTTGTTTTCTCATTAAGCTTTTCCCCAGTTATTTCACTTTTATTTTATTTTCTCTTAGTAATGCATATTCGTTAGTCCTTATGTTGACAAAAGATTTATGATGATGTGGAGGAGGGAAGCGGCAAACCAAGTAAGAAATGACAAGTGCATCATAACCCCTTTTCCACCGGGTATTGCTTTGTCTTCTGGAGAGCTACTTGAACCAGCTCAAACAAGGGGTCACAGGCCATTGCCAACTCAGGCATCTTGTCTCATTTTAAGCACCATGGACTATTGCACCTTGGTATTCAGCTGCCAGCACAGAAGTGTGCAAGTCTCCTATAAACTCAGCTGCCAACCCTGTGCAGATGTTCTGTATATTTTGAGGAGACTGAAACAGCATCATATGGCTATATTTTGGCCACACAACCAAACTGTGTCCTACATTAGCTCTTGCATGAGATAAATAGTGGGATTCAGGATCTTGACTTGTCCTGTGATCCTATAAGAGATGTGATCTCTGCACAATATTGGCTAATGCAACAGATGGTCTGTAAAAAATGAAGTTTTCTGCAGAGACAGCTGCAGGCCAGGTAGGGGCCCAGAACGTCTAAAATGGCACTAAATATAAGGCATCTCTTTCCATTGACTTTAACAGAATAAAACAGGTTGTGTGTCAACACTCTGGAGATTAATTCCCACCAGGTGAGCAGGATTACATGGCCTAAACACTGTCGTTTTAGGCACTGTGGGTTATCTCTGCTGGCCTTCATCATACCAGTCAGAGGGTTTTTCTGTGAGCTCTGCGTCTCTGCACACTGTGTCTCCGATGAGTTAGGGCACGTCAAACTGCACCAGGTGTGACTATAAACCACACCTGGTGTGTCTATGCTGTTTTCAGCTTGCATGGACAGACACTGCTGTATCTGCATCTGCATGGAGTAACAGAAAGAAAACTCCATAGTGAAAAAATTGGGGCTGTGGACTCAACATCAGTATTAAAGACCTTTCTGCTGGGTATACTTTGGTTTAGATCCAGACTGCCCCAGGGTCTAAACGCTCATTAGCAGCTGAAGCATGTTAGGACCACTCCTTGTGCACATCTTGCACATGTGTTTCAGCCTAGAAAGAAATCTACATTTACACCCAAAGAGTTCTGTGATTAGATCAAAATTATGGGAACTGGAAGGGGCTGCAGGATGATTTGCTGCAGAAGTACTTTCCTGCTTCTAACTATTGCAGCTATTGCAGACACTCCCATGGTCTAGCTCTAGTTCCAAAATAGTCTAGTTGCAATAGCTTTCTGTCTGCTAATTTGTCCTTCCCTTCAGAGGTAAAAAATGGGTGAAAATGAAAAGGAAGATCCCATCTTTACTGTGCTGAATTACCAAAAATGAGGATTTTCACTAAAAGAATGCATTGTCAGTGCAACCCTATTTTTTTCCAGGAGAAAAAAAAAATGTCAAAGGAAAATTTCAGGCAGCTTTTGGTACTTGCTATATTGCTTTCCTCTGCAATATTGGAAGTGAAACATTCCTGGCAGCACATCATTGAACTTCTATAGAGCAATAGCCTGATCTTCTCTGATAAATGCTGTTCTCCACTGTGGTATATAGCAAAATTCTGCCTGTTCTTAATTAGCTGCACATATCTCATTAACGAGCTTTAAATCAAAGCTAGTCTGAAAGTGGCTACTGTCTCCTCTTGCAGGAGGGAATATTTCCTCCCTGTTACCCTTAGAGAATCACTAAACAATCAGCAAGGAGATTTCAGAATAATGTGTCTCCTTGTCGCCTAAAGCTATGCAAATGATCTTTTTTATAACACTTTTCAATCTAATTGACACTTGTAATAAAATTCTGCCTGTACTGATCAATCTTACCTTAGAGTCATCCCACATTATCCCTTTAAGTAGTGCCCTTCAATTAAAACTTCCACAAGGCTGTGGAGACTGTAATAATCCACTTGTAGGGAGAGAAAGTTACTTGTTGCTCTGAGGATTTCATTAAAGATATTTAAGACTATATATTTTAAGGCAATGCTTTGTGAAAAGGCCTCTGTGAGTTTATGAATTCCACTTGCTGTTTAATATGTCCAGGAGTTCAGTATCAGAATCTGATCAACGCTGATTCATGTTTTCAAAGAGAATATAGCTCTTTCCCACTATTTTCTTTAGCTGGCAGCTCTCAGTAAGTTTATTTTGTGCGTTCTGCCACTACACATCAAAATAATGAAAGAAAGCAGTTATCTTCAATAAGTGAAATACTATTTTAAGCTAATAATCTCAATCATATCATTCTACATTGATCATCACTTGAAAATGCCAATTAATTATTCTACACAAGATAGATCACCACCTGCTATATCTATTTTTAAGAAAACTAGTGAAATCACTTTGGATAGCGATAGGCCTAGCAGAAATGACTACAAATTGAAGCATCAGAAGTTCCACAGGAACTTAAGGAAGCATTTCTTCACTCTGAGGATGACAGAGCACTGGAACAGGCTGCCCAGAGAGGTTGTGGAGTCTCCTTCTTTGGAGATCTTTAAAACCCGCTTGGATGCAGCCATGTGCCATGTGCTCTAGGTGACCCTGCATGTGCAGGGGGGGTTGACTAGATGACCTCTGAGGTCCTTTCCAACCTTAAACATTCTGTGATTCTATGAAATGCTTGATTGAGCATTACAGGCCTTCATATAGATAGCCAAAATATACAGGAGAGATAATAACATCCATTTTATGCATGAACAAGTAAGATAGATCCAAAAACACAGAACAGTTCTCCAGAATAGGGACACAGAATCACAGAATGGTTGAGGTTCGAAAGGACCTCTATAGATCATCCAGTTCAACCTTGCTGCTCCAGCAGGGACACCCAGAGCACAGGGCACAGGGCAGCATCCAGGCGAGTTTTAAACATCTCCAGAGAAGGAGACTCCACAGCCTCCCCGGGCAGCCTGTTTCAGGGCTTTGTCACCTTCACGGGAAAGTTCTTCCTCACATGCAGATGGAACTTCCTGTGTTTCAACTTATACCCATTTCATCTTGTCCTGTCACTGGCCACCACTGAGAAGAGCTTGTCCCCTTCCTTCTTACATTCACCCTTCAGGAATTAATACGTCTTAATCATATAATTAGGTGAGCCTCACCTAGTGTGGTGAGCCTCACCTCCATCCCCGGAAAAGTGATGGAGCAGCTCATCCTGGCTGCTGTCTCCAGACACATGGAAGCAATGAAGGTGTTCAGGAGCAGCCAGCATGGATTCACCAAGGGGAAATCCTGCTTGACAAACCTGATCACAGAATCACAGATCACCTTCTATGAAGGAGTGACTAACTGCATAGATGAGGGCAGAGCGGTGGATGTGGTCTATCTGGACTTCAGCAAGGCTTTCGACACCGTCCCTCACAGCATCCTCCTGGGCAAGCTACGAA